>PVIY010045542.1:0-19014 GCA_004026745.1 Myrmecophaga tridactyla | reverse complement strand
AAAAGAGACGGGCATGGAGTCCGAAAAGTGGGATTGGGTGCTTGCCACTTCCGCCCTTTAACTAAATGTGTTGCAGTTAGAGGCCGGGTTTTGGTGTAGCCTTCCTGGGGTGTGTGAGTTTGTGACCTTGTGCAGGTCCTCTCCCCGGGTGACCATTTTCTCATCTCGAAATCACATACTGTGCACTGGCTGTTCGAGTTCATAAATAGGAACTGTTAGAACTGTTAGCTTTGATACCCTAATTTGCCCTTGCATAACTTAACGATTGTTTTTGCCCAGTTGGTGGAATGATAGTGACCGCTGTTAGGAGTAACAGCCTTTGGAGATAAACATATTAGTCCCATTTTACAGATAAGGAAACTGATGCTCATATGCTCCAAGTGACTTCCTGGGATCAGGAAGACAGCTGGGTGAGGAGTCCACCCCGACTGCCACCCCTTTGGTGTTTTACCCGGACTCCCGGTTCTGCAGGTTGAAACACACGGGTTTCCTCCCTGCAGCGTGCCCCGGCTCTTTGTCCTGAAGCCTCTCTAGGTCCCCAGGCCAGCACAAGCTGGATTGTTCAGTCATTGGAAACGTTTGCTCTTCTGTTGGTTCCTAGGACCCCAGGTCACCTACTTTCAGCCAGTTACTGTAAATGTTACTTATAACTAAGAGGACTTTGCATTCACCATCCAACCTGAAACAGTTTTGAGAGTGAACAGTGAGAGAGCCTATTAATAAATTAACCAGAGACAGCAGGAACAAACCTGGAGGGATGGTCATCCTATTTATAGCTGAAAGTCCATAGAGATCTAGAATTTAGAGGAACCTATGTATTTTGCAAATCAAGACCTAAAACACTGATATGTTTCTAAACAAGCAGCAATTTTGCAGGTTTAAATTACCCTTTTTATTTTTCTACGAAGGAAAAGCAGTTGCATAAATCAAACCCTTTCCATGGTAAGCCAGGATTAGTACCTTAGTTCTTAGCTCCCAAACTCTTCCCTTTTGTCTAGTTTACTCATGAAACTCCTTTAGGATCAGGGGATTTTTTTCAAAGCCATGTGGTGCCCCTGGGGTTGTTTTTTCCTTTCTTTCTACATTGCAGTCTGCTTTCTTGTTATTGCTGGAAGCCACGTCTCTGCAGTGAGTTTTGCCTCACAGGGGCTACCCCACTATATTGACTGAGTCTGGCTTTGTGTTTAAAATTAATGGGATTGTTTTCTTGGCTCTCCCTGTTTCGTTTTTTTTCTGAAGGACCGTTCCTCCTGAACGGATCCTTCTTGGTAGTCCCTCCACCATCCTTTACTTTATCTCCTTTACTCCTCAAACACTGGCCCCCTGTCATGTGCCAAGCCCTGTGCTAGGCACCAAAGATCAAAGTAAGGTGTGATCACTCGCCCTGAGGAAACAAGTGATGACAATTTCTCTCTTGGTGCAGTGAGAGTACAGAGTAAAGAGACAATAGCAGAGAGAGCACTATTCACAAAATACTCATCTGCTGTTAGGCAGCGTCTTGTGATTAGTTCCACCCAATGAAGTGTGTGATGTTACTTCCCGGCTGAGGCGATGAAAAGCCAGTCTGTTCACTCTTACCCTGCAGTCACTGCTGAGACTGTTCCAGCTGGTACAGCTGAGAGATGGTGTAGCCTGCAGCAGAGTGGAGAGGCTATCCTGGAGGTTATTCGTATAGGTATCCCTTTTTAGTTAGTGGTGTGGAGGGAAGTGCCTGAACTGTGTTCCAGTAGCCTTTTTTTTTTTTTTTAAATATTTGTATTGAAGAAAACAACATACAAATATTCTTAACATACAAACGTAGCATTTCATACTTGGTGTACAATCAGCGATTCACAATATCACCCACATAGTTGTGTATTCGTCACCCGTCAGTAGGCTTGATTCTTGATGATGATTGTATAATGATATAGCTTTCACAATGTGACTGTGTGATTGTGAAAACCTTGTGTCTGCTGCTCCTTTAATCCAGGGTATGGACAGATGAGTAAAAAAATAAGCAGTAGGGGGAAATGGGGTAAAAAAAATTGGGTAGATGGAAATACTAGCGGTCAATGAGAGGGAGGGCTAAGGGGTATGGGATGTATGAGCTTTTTCTTTTTTCATTTTATTTCTTTTTCTGGAGTGATAAAAATGATCATAGTGAAGAATACACAATCATGTGATGATATTGTGAGCCATTGATTGTATAATATGGTTGGACTGTATGTATGTGTATCTTTCTCAATAAAATATTATCAGAAAAAAAAAAAAGATGGTCAGGCTAGGCCCCTGGGTGACTGGAGCAGACCCTCTGTTGACCTGCAGTGGACATGCAATGTGAGCAAAAAGTAAACTTTTGTGGTCTTAAGCCAGTGAAATTTGAGGTTGTAACTAGCATGCTGTACTCTAACGTAATCACTAGAAGAGGGCTGTTTGCATCTGCCCCTCTAATCACTGGAGAAAGGGACATTCTGTAGAAAGCTCCATCTATTATCTCTTCTAACCCTCTTTTAAAATTAAAATAAAATATAATCAAAGGTACTGTGAGAAATATTTGTCATTAAAGTGGAAATTGAATGAGAGAAGAAAGCTGAAAACGTGCAGGCTAGTGGATTGACTGGGGGAAGGTGAACTAAGCAGACAAGATGCTGGCACTGTGAAGAAAGTGGCTTGACTAGTAAAAGAGGATTTGTTTTTATCTCCTCGGTGCCTAGCTCAATGCCAGCACTTAGCAGGTATTTGCTATATATTTATTGAATGGAAAACTGACCTAGGACTTGGGTTGAAAAGGTGGGACCGACAGACTCATCCTTTCCCTCCTCCCTTACTGCTGGGACTGCGGGCACTCTGGGTTTTGGCATCCGACTCTCACTCTGCCTCCCGGGTTCCAGACTTTGGGAACCAACAGCAAAGCCGCGTTTTGTCTACAGTGCCACCCTTGGTCAGTACCGAGCATTCTCGGCCCTTTGGACCTGTGTCCCGTTTGGTTTTGTGCTCAGGAATGGGCCAGTTCAATCACGAGTAGTCTTTCTTACACATCTCAAACATCTCCCTTAGTATCTTCCTTTCAGTATCTCTTCTCAAGCAGAGGAATATATATCTGGAAAACTTGTGCCTCTCCCCCCCCTTCCCTGACTCCCTTCTCCCCCAGGATGAGCCTTTGTTCTTTGGTTTAAGGTTTCCTGGAGAGCAGGAGCACTGTGTAAACAGGTCGCTGTCCTTACCCAGGATGTTCTCTTGCTCTCTATATGTTGTGCCCGTACAGTCAGAGCACCTGGATAGAACCTCACCTGCACTCCCGTTCGCCCCCACTCCTCCGCCCCTTCTGCCTCTGCCACGCCCTGTGTCCAGCTGAAAGCGCGCGTCTGATGGAAGCTCCTGTGCAGGCGACCTGAACATTCATGCTCCAAGATTGAGAAATAGGAAATTCTCTTCAATTTAATTTCCCAGAGAGCCCTGCAGGGAAGTGGCGGGTATTTGCAGGGTTTAATAAAATCAGTACCCCGTTTATCTACTGACCATGATCTTTGGATGTATTTTCCTTTTTCCAGAATCCTCGAGGGGAGAGAAAGTGAGTGCTAAAGATTCCGGGACCCCGGCCTGCTACCACTCCCATGTCCTGCTACCTCTCATGGTGCCAAACTCATAATTTCGTGCTCAATAAATAGAGATCAACCAGACTTAGTGCTCCTTCACGTGGAGCCTCCACCCAGAGGGACCTTTCTGTCCCCGTGTTTTCCTGTGGTGTTACGTGCGCAGCTTCTGCACAGCTGTTGACATAACTTCGTTCCCTTATGCTGTCATTTCCGTGAGGGTGGAGACACTTAGTCCTAGAAATGTTTGTAGAATTAATAAACTAAGGAATGAATGCAGTTTTTAAATCTCTCCACAAGACGTTTTCTTTTATTGAACCAAAATCCAGCTGTCTATGACTTTTACTCAGCAATGAGCAGACAATCATGGGACCCCTGAACCCATTGCCTCTTTTGGACCTGCATTCCTCAGGAGGGCACAGCTTATGCATGGCTGTGATCTCCAGCTCCCAGTTCTGAGGTTGACAGATCGGACTGAGGCCTGTCGGCTTAGCGCCCTGTTTCTCTTACAGATCGTTTGAGAGACTCCAGGGAAGCGATTCTTTGTGACAGAGATTGTGAGTTCCTAAACATGATTGGCCCATCTGTGGCCATATGTCTGTGTAGCAAGTGCTTCCTTTACCTCTTAGAGAATTCAGAGCTCATCCCCCAATTTTCAAGGTGATAGCAGCCCTGTAAATAGAATTAACTAAATGTCTTATTCAGAGAATTTCAGTTGAAATGAGACTCTTTCTTACATGGTGGTGGAGATAAGAGTATCAATCAGTATTCTGTGGCCATCAGTGTTTATGTGTGTCCTTTTTAAAATCCAGTTGATGTCTGTTAGGTGTACAGAAAAATAGGAAATACAGATAAAAGATTTAAATAATTTTAAAGCCACTGCTTAGAGATAACCATTATTTCTGTGCTTGCAACCACTTTCCTATGCTTGAATATAAATATCTGTTTAATTTTAATACCATTTTATAGCCTTTTATCATTTAATAATACAAAATTAATATCTTTCAGTATCAGCAGATAGGCATCTAGGATCACCCAGCATATTTAACGATTGAATTGTTTTCCATTGTATGAGTGGACTATAGTTGCAAATCTGTAAATTAGATTTTACTATTTGTTGTTGGACATTTAGGGTGGTTCTCGTTTTCCATGATTGCGGAGAGTATTACATAGGGTTGTCACAGTGGTAAATGAAGAAATGCAGGGACAGCACTCAGAAGAGTGGCTGACAGGGAGTAGGTATCCAATGTTATAATCACCATTTTTTAATTGTCTGTTTTTCAGAATCAATTTTTGAAAGTGGAATTGCTAATGAAAGATTGTGCGCGTTTTTGGGGATTTTGATATATTTCACTGAATTTTCATCCAGAAAAGTTCCACCCCAGAAGTGGATGAGAATGCTTTTTTCTCTTAATCTTGCCAACCCCTATATTCTTTATTTTTAACCTGGGCCAACTGATAGGTAAGGAATTAGATCTTGTCTGAATTTATATTTCCTTGATACCTAATGAGGTTATGCACCTTTTTCCATGTACGAATTGGCCATTTGTGTTTATCTGTTTGAGAATTGCCTGTTCGTGTTCTTTCCCATTTTTCAAGTGGGTTGGTCATGTTTTTCTTACTGATTTGTAAGTTATTTTGTATATTCCATGTTGTAACTTTCCTCTCAATTTACTCTTTTCTCTTTATCTTTTTTGTGTATGTGGCATTTAACAAACACATGTTTCTGTTTGTTTTGTTTTGCACGGGCAGGCACCGGGAATCGAACCCGGGTCTCCTGCATGGCAGGTGAGAATTCTGCCACTGAGCCGCCATCGCACTGCCCGCGAACACGTGGTTTAATGTTATGTTTAATTATGAGTCTTCTCATCTGTATGTGTGTTCACAATTATATGCTCTTCTGTTCCCAAGTGGTGGTAACCAGGAATGGACAGCTGCTGCGGGCAGAGCCATTCCCATTCCCTCCCAGAAATTTGAAGTTGCCATTGAAAAATAGTCAGTTGCATGTGAGTAAATTTAGGGATATGTAAAACCCGAGAGGTGTGCGGTAATCCAGTGCTCTTCTGGTGCTGGGTTAAAAAGCGGCAGAATGATGAACGGTGGATGTCACGGCCACCCCATCTGCACCTCAGCCCCACCCCTGAGACACCTGCCTCCCTCCCCGCAGGGACCGCCACAGCCCTGCTCTGCCCTTCAGGTCTGCCGCAGTTCTCCTCCGCTTCTGTCCCCCCCTCTCCAGCCCTACTGCACTGCCTCCCACCTGTTCAGGTTCTGTGTCCTCCTACCTGAGCGTTCCTGGCTCCAATTTCTCTTTTCTCCAATCCCTCCTCTGTCAGGCTCCCACTTTATCCTAAGTGCCTCCTGGATTCGCCCAGGAGGCGAATTTTCTGCTATTGTGGCAGAAAAACACATCTTTTCCTCTAACACGCTTGGCTCCACTTCTTGCCCTGCCACTTCACTTGCTGTGTGATCTTGGACAAGTTATGTCATTTCAGAGCCAGGGTTTCCTCGTATTTAAAATAGGGACGTTATCCCCATAGATTAATCCTTCAGGCCCTGGCCTACTTGTAATCTGCATTATACTTGCTGTGTATTGTTTATCTCCTCTGCTAGTCCCTAAAATCCTGGAGCGCAGGGAGCTTGTCTGGTAATCTTTGCATCCCCAAACAGTGCCTCACCTGGTTACTGGAGGGGAGTAGAAATAAAGTCTCACACAGTTGAACTGAATCAAGTTCCAAACACCAAGATAAGTGGTGAAAATGCAGTTGGTACAGATGTTTTCTCATCTGTTGGTTCTAAGCTGAATTGATTTTCTCCTTGGATGAAAGTCAGTAGCCCTGGATTATTTTTTACACAGTCCCAACAATAAATGACTTTTAGTCTCTACCACTAGGTACTGTGGGCCAAAATTCCAGTGCTTTTGCACCTTAATTTGGCAGCTGGCAAAATGAGTTACCAGGGTGACCCCTCCCAGCAGAGCACATGATCGGCCACAGCTGTGCGTGTTTTTTAGCATGACTGCACCAGGACAGGGCTCCAAGCCGCTGGGTGGAGCAGGGTGCCCCAGGGAGAAAGCTTATGACATTTCCCTTATGATTTCAGTAGAGAAAAAACCCTCTTTTTCTCATGAGTTGTTTCTGCTCCATGTCAGAAAAATCACAGCATATGTACATGCAGATGCCCGCATGAATATGTAGACTGTCAGCCACTACTGCAATGGGAGAGAATTTACACTGCAGTGGTCCTAAGAGTACAGGTGAGGCAAGCGTTGTTGGTATGTTGCCTACTCATCATCCCCTTTCCTCTTTTTCTTTCATGACAGAAATCCCAATTTTATTTAGAGTGGGTGACAATGTATGCAGCTCCAAGATGATTTCCAGGCCCCTCCTTGGAGAGTTAGGTCCAGCCGATAGGATGGAAACAGAAGTGTGTAGAATGTCCAAGAAGGCTGCTTAAAAGAAACTGACTCCTGAGCCCTGGGTTTCCACCATGGCACAGAGAGCCCTGGCCCAGCTCCTGCCTTGTTCTCAGGTCTGCATCAATTTCTTGAGCCTTGGTTCTGAGTGGGAAAAGATGTTACAAAAAGTGAAGAGCTGAGATGGGGGTGGGGTAGGGGAAAAAGGCCTCCCCGGCTCCCCCCCTCCACACACACACACACAAAGAAAGAAAACCCGGCTCCACTGAAAGGTGTGCTCCATTTGGCCTACCTTCCTTACTCCTTCCTCTGCTTGAACGTGAACTCGAAGGCTGAAGCTCCGGTAGCCCTCTCAGAACTGATGGTGACTGAGAAGGGAAGTCACAGGCCAGTATGATGGCACAGGGTGACATGGAGGCTGGAGGCCTGACGACAGAGGAGCCACCATCCTAGCCCTAGATGCTTAGCTTCCAGCTGCTTTTTTATTTGTTTTTATGTGTTTTTTAGTTAACTTTTTTATTGTATAATATAACATATATACAAAGCAAATAAAGAAAAAAGCAATCGTTTTCAAAGCACTCTTCAACAAGTAATTACAGGACAGATCCCAGAGTTTGTCATGGACTACCATACCATCCCCCCAGATTTTTCCTTCTAGCTGCTCCAGAACATTGGAAGCTAGAAGGAATAAATATTTTTCTTATCACAATTGATGTTTTTGTGAAAAATAACATATATACAAAAAAAGCAATAAATTTCAAAGGACAGCACAACATTAGTCGTAGAACAGATTTCAGAATTTGCTATAGATTACCATTCCACAATTTTAGATTTTAACTTCTAGCTGCTTTAAGATACTGGAGAGTAAAAGAAATATCACTATAAAGATTCAGCAATCATACTTGTTTGTGAAACCCCACCTTCTCTGTATAACTCCACCGTCATCTTTGATCTTTCTCCCACTGTTTAGGGGTATTTGTGCTATGCCCATTCTAACTTTTTCATGTTGGAAGGGGCTGTCAGTAATATGGGGTAGGGAGATGAAACTGTCTGATGTTCTGAAGAGGTGGCCTCCCTAGGTTTCAGGACTCACGTGGTGGCCCATCTGGAGGTTGTAGGTTTCTGGGAAGTTACCCTAGTGCCTGGACCTTTGTAGAATCTTATATATTACCCTAGGTGTTCTTTAGAATTGGCTGGAATGGTTTTGGTTGGGGTTTGGCAAGTTATGATAGTAGCAGTCTAACTGAAGTTTGCGTAAGAGTGGCCTCTGCAGTAGCCTCTTGACTCTATTTGAACTCGCTCAGCCTCTGACACCTTAATTGTTACACTTCTTTTCCCCCTTTTGGTCAGGCAACTGCTTTTGTGAAAGGAAAAAAAATAACAAAATCAGCTTTTGATCTCATTTAAGCAACTGATTTTGGTTTGGTTTCTTGCTATATGCAGCTTATTAATACTACCCAAACAAGGCATGAATAAAGAGTTTCTTGCAGCTTTTTTTGTGTGTGATAGCAGAAAAATTGGTAATAATTTAAATGCCCAGCAATGGGGGCAGGAGGGTAGCAAAATAAGCTATTGGTATAGCATTCAAAAGAAATACTATGCAGCAGTATCAAAGAATGGTCGTTTTTCCTGATCGTTAAGTAGAAACCTAAGGGGTCTAATATGCTTAATTTGTATAGGTTGCTGCCATAAACACATAAAAAGAACAAAACTATTTCTAGAGATACTTTGATGTGTATAATAGGAAAATGTATGGACTATGTTGACTGACTGGGTAGCAAGGATTAGAATTGAAAGGTGAGGATTTCAACTTTGTATAATGCTAGAGTATTTTACAACTACAATGAATGCTTCCTGTTTTTCTTACTGTATCAGTCAGCGTTCGCCAAAGACACAGAACCAACAGGATGTATTTATATATGTAAAAAGAGATTTATTATAAGGAACTGGCTAATGCCACCATGGGGGCTGGCAAGTGCAAACTCCATAGGCAGGCCACAGCTGGGAAGTCCAGTAAAGTGAAGTCCTTCGTGTAAACTCAGTGGCAGCTGGCCGGCTGGAAGTCACTGGCAAGAACCAAGGCAGAGCTGCGACAGAGGATTCTGCTTCTGACTTGTGAAATCCTTCTTCTGGCTTTCAAGACCTGCAGCTGGTTGGATGTGGAGACTCACTGCATGGCTGAGGTGGTCTTAGTTGATGGAAGGAGCAGTCAACTGATGACAGACGCAGTCCCATTTTGAAATATCCTCACAGTAATAAGCAGGCTCAACCACAGAACTGGACATAGCCTAGCCAAGCCGACACATCAAAGTAACCATCGTGCTTATGTCCTTACTGATTTTAAAGAAATCAGCAAATGAGCCGCTTAAAACTTGTGGAATTGTAAAGCCAGAATTTTTTTTTTCCGTTCTACATATATAATCAGTAATTCACAATATCATGACATAGTTGCATATTCATCATCATCATCATTTCTTAGAACATTTGCATCAATTCAGAAAAAGCAATAAAAAGGCAACAGAAAAAAATTCATACATACCGTACCCCCTTACCCCTCCCTCTCATTGATCACTGGCATTTCCATCTCAATTTATTTTAACATTCGTTCTCCTTATTACTTATTTTTATTCCATATGTTTTACTCGTCTGTTGACAAGGTAGATAAAAGGAGCATCAGACACAAGGTTTTCACAATCACACAGTCACACTGTGAAAACTGTATCATGATACAATCATCCTCAAGAAACATTCTGGCCAGAATTTCAAGTGAAAAAAAGAAAAGGTTGATTCGGCCTCGGACATGATTCGTCAGAGCCTGCGGTATTTACAAGAGAAGGACCAGAGGACGAGCTATTTAGAAAATGGAAGTGACTTTCTCCAAGCTTCTGAGGTTCAGGGACGGCGGGGCCCGAAGGCTGAGCGGCGAGCGCGCCGGCGCCCCGACAAAGGGGCCCGGCTGCAAGTGCAGAGGAAGCGCGGGGGCCGGCGGGGGCCTCCGGCTCAACAGGCCGCGGGGAAGGCGGGCGGCTCCCGGCGCGCCCAGCTCTCCCTCCGTAAGCGGGGAGGCGACGGCCCCGGGGCGCCGTGGCCTGGCCTGGAGGCCCTGGAGACACCGGGACCTGGGCGCGCCGTGGCCAGCTCTGCAGGGCCAAAGCCAGGGCGGGCGCGGGGGCGGGGCCAACATGGCGGGGGCGTGGCCTCTGGGGTGGGAGCCGGAGGAGCTGAGACGGGGCGGGGCCCGGTAGGAGCGCAGGCCGGAGGCGGGGCCATGAGGCCTCCTAGGGGCGGGGCCGCGCGGCCCAGGAGGGCGGGTGTGCGGCTGCGCGGACTGCGCGGCGAAGATGGCGGCCTCCGGCCGGGCGCGCGCGGCCGTGCTTCTGCTTTGTGCCTCTGAGCTGCTGCTGCTGCTACTGCTGCCGCCGCCGTCTTCAGCCGGCGCGGCCGAGGGCCCGGCTGGGACGCCCGGCGACGCTACCCCGCCCCCCCGGAAGAAGAAAAAGGATATTCGCGACTACAATGATGCGGACATGGCGAGGCTCCTGGAGCAGTGGGAGGTCCGCGGCGCGCGCACTCCTTCCCGGCGCTTTCCTGTCTCGGGCTCCTCTCCCACGGGCCCTCTGCCCACTCCTTCGTCCGGGGGCCCTTCTGATCTCCGTCTCGTCGTCTTCTGACCCCTCCCATCCTCTCTGTCTCTGCCGTGAGTCCTCAGCGGACCCGCCCGAGCCACCACTGCCCTTCGCCTCCTGTGCCCCGCGGTGACCCTCGCGCCCTGCGGCCCCCGCGCCAGGCGTCGGATCCCCGGGTCCTCTGATTCCTTTCCTCGGGCCCTGCCTCTCACGGTCAGCCCCTGGCTGTCCAGCCTCACTTTCCTTCCAGTACTCCGGCCCCCTCGGCGCAGGCCCCGGGCCCAGGGAGCCCTGAAATGGGGAGAGAGCCCCTGTCCACGCTGCTGACCAGCGGCCGGTTCCTCCTGTTCTCCTTTCGTGTCGGGGCGTCGGGGCATGAGTGCGGTGTGATGACGGCTGTCTAAGAATCGTCCCGGCTTTCAGGGCTCTCCCATCGGAAGTCAGGGTTTCAGACTGCCCGAACATTTCCCTGCTCGGAGTTTTGTAATTTTGGGGGGTGTATTTTTAGGGGGCGGGGGGTGGAGGGAGGTGTAGCACAGGTGACTGGCTCTGTGCAAAACTCACATTTTTCGTTTAAGGGAGTATAGCTTTGTTTTTGTGGGTAAGTTTTGTGGTTTGTTACTTGGATCCAGCGGAGCTGGAGAGGAGTGTTTAATAAGCTTTTAAGGTAAATGGACTGGCCAGAACCATCCTGCTGCCCGTCTCCCTTCTCGACGTGGCTGTCCCGTCCAGGCTGGCCTGCACACGTGGGGGAGGGAAGTCAGAAGCTGGAGCTCTACTGGCCGTAGCCTTGGGCAGGTCGTTTTTCCTTTCTGGGCCTCAGTTTGCTTTATATGTAAGTCTCCTTCTCTGTAGGATTTGCAGGATGATTCCTGAGGTTCCAGCATTGGAGTTTTGTTATTTAGTGCTTCTCCACGGCTCTCTTATAGAACAGAAGGTTGCTTTTTTTGGCAATGTAACAGTAATCACAAGCGTTTGTGTGTATGTTTGGTAGAGGCTTTCAGACGAGAATTTAAAATGCCACCTGAGGCAGTTGATTAAAAGAAAGCAGAGTTGTGTTTTCACCCTTCTCTGCAGCTGATGAAGACGAGATTAGGGTGGATTTAGGCATGTGCAGACCAGTACTGAAGAGGGAACTTCACACGGCAGTTCTCCCCGTTCACCGTCTCCCAGTCTCTCTTTGCGCCCTAGCAGATGAAGCTTTTTGATCTGCCAAAGTGAAAGCGCTAGGAGGAATCCTACCCTGGGAGTACTCAGACCCTGAGAGGGGAAGGAGGGTGCTGCAGAGATGAACAAGGGATTCAGCCAACAGGAACGCTAGACAATAGAAAAGGCCAAATACAAAGTAGGCATTGCTGGTGCTCTCAAAAAGAGAGGAAGTGCTGTGGGGATCCTGAGGAAGGACTTCCTGGAGGAAATGGTCCTTTAGAAGGCCAAGGGAGATTTGAGCGGACATTCCTAGTGGAGCACCATGAGCTGAGGATGGAACATAGGAACTGGGCAGAACAACCGGGTCTAGAGATTTGGACTGCCTGGGTTCAAACTACTTAAACTTGTGAATTGAGACTGATAACCTCTCTTTGCCTTCATTTCCTCAGCTGCAAAACAGAGGTGTTCGTTGTACCCACTTTATTAGAGTTGTTACGAGAATTAACTGAGAATACATGGAAAAAACCCAGTATAGTGCCGGTCAGTAATCATTAGCTGTGATACTGTTAATTATTTAGGTTGGTTGGAGCAGACTGTATCTGAAGCAAAGTAGTGAGCGCTAAGGATGGAAAAGTTGGCAGGACCCAGGGCCCATGGGCTCATGAATGCTGTGAGATTTGAATTTCACTGAGGGAGAAATAGGCAGCCTTTGATGAGTTCAATTACCCAAAAACTACAGTATTGGAATAATTTTTTTCATCATCCCGTAACCTCCTCCCAAAATGTGTTCACTCTTTGAAGTGTCTTTCACTATGTAGACATGATTATAGCTGAAATCATAGCATTTATTCTCTTCATTTTTTTCAACCGGCATCTATAAAGCATTTCTGCAGGTGACTGCATAGTTTTCATAATAACTTCTGAAAGGCTTTGACTATGCCCCAGAGGCGCGTGAAGGTTTTCAAATAGAGTGTCGTGATTAGGGCTGACCTTTCAGGGACATTAATTAGTGAAGGTTAGGGTGGTTCAGTAAGGAGAAAGGCAACTGAAAAGATAAAGATTTATTGACTGTTCCATAGATGACGGGACGATTTGAAGCACATTATCATTTAATCCTCCCACAATCTCTATGAGGCGGGTGCTTTTTCATCTTACATTGTGTAACCAGAAGTCATGGGAAGGGGCAGGTTAGGGGGTTTGGAGTCAGAGATGTGGGCTTGCACTGCAGTGTCCCCCCTTCTAGCATGTGACGTTGAGTAAATCATGTGTCCTTTCTGAGCGTATCCTAATCCGTAGTGCATCCTCATATATGGTTGTAAGGTACCTAGAAAATAGTGGGTATTCAGTAGACGCAGCAGCTATTATCAAGGACCATAGGGGGTGAGGGGAAGAAAGCATTGCGGAAAGGGCATTTGAGCTTGCTGATTATGGAATTTGACAGATACCAGTGGAAATATGGTAAGGAGGGCTGAGAATTTAAGACTGGCCTGGAGGCAGGGCCGGGGAGAGTTAGGCAGTACCTCTCCTTGCTCTGGCCCCTGCCCAGGGATAAAGATTTGATTGCATTCTGCATAGAGAAAGTGGGACAAATAGATAAGATTACCCGGAGATAAGCGAGCAGAACTGCACAGTGTCTTCCATCTGGGGTACTGTTTTTCACATTTTTTTTTTTTGGATGCAGTGGAAACACAGAGAAGTGAGAGGTAAATTGAAGTTTCTTGAAACAGTCCTTCACACTTATTGTATGCTTATTTAGTGATATCTTCATTGCAAAAGAAATGCTACTTGTGACTCACTGATTTAGTTTCAGTGACCTTTAGTGAAAAATGCAAACATTCTAGAATACTGAACCAACCAGAAATCTTGGAAGGAGTATTTTAAGGAGACAGTAACAGATGTTACAGAGAAATAGGGTGAAGCACAAACTGAGAAGTAGCCTGTGGATTTGGCAGCCAGGCGCTCCTTTGTGACTTTGAGAGTGATTTCCCTTGGGTGATTGTGGGCCAGATCCCAGGGGACTAAGAGTGGGCAGGGAGTAGTAGTGGCCACCCTGCACTGCTCTCATCACTGAATTCCCCCAAACAGCCCAGTAGGGACGTGCTCTTACTAACCTGCCGCCCGTTATAGGGGAGGAAAGTCACTTTCAGATGGTTTAAGTTATTTGCTCAAGGCCGCGCAACTCCAGCGGTGGAGATGGGAGCTGAGGCAGAGCCCCTGCCCCTCCCCACAGGTCACTGTCAGCTGCTCCTTCAGAGAGAAATGAGGAAGGAACGAGTCCATGGAGAGGACGGCAGAGTTGAGGAGGAAGTTGGTGTCTTATGTGTGCCCACACTGCTGGAGATCTCCTGGTTCTGGTTTTTTTTGTTTTATAGATGAAGGAAACAGGCCTAGAGGAGTAAGGGAACCTATCCAAGGTCATACAGCTGCCCTGTGCAGCCCAACCAAAAGTCCAGATCCTGATATAAATGTGGATCGCCTGGAAGAAGTGCTTTAACATTCCTTTTCTTATCTTTTATTAAAAACAGCTTTAGGGTGCACGGGTGGTTCAGTGGTAGAATGGTCACCTTCCGCGAGGAAGACCTGGGTTCAATTCCTGGACCATGCACTGCACCCCCAAAAAAAATAAAAGCAATTTTAATACAGTATGTTATTGTTGATCTATTTGCCGATATTCTAAGCCTTGGCCTTTGGTGGTCAGGAGGACTATGTCAGAGTGACGTAGGGGTTTTTGTTTCATTTTAGGGTTTTTTGTTGTCGGAGGGGGGTAGTCGTTTTATGAAGATACACTTCATATACTATGCCATTCACCCACTGAAATGCACATTTCAAGGGTTTTTAGTATCTTAACAAGTTGGGCATCTGTCACCACATTGATTTTAGAACACTTTCATCACCCCATAAAGATACCCCATATTCCATACTTTTTATGGAATATAAATTTATGGGGAATATCATCCCCAACTCCTCCACCCCACCTGGGTTTTCCTTCCAGACCACAACCCTAGGCAACCACTACTCTTTCAGCATCTAGAGTTGTCTATTCTGGACATTTCATTTCATGCAAATGGAATTATTTAGTATGCTTTTGTGACTGCCTTCTTTCACTTAGCATAATGTTCTTAAGGTTCATCTCGTTGTAGCATGTATCAGGACTTTTTATTGCTGAATACATTCCATTTATCCATTCATCAGTTGATGGACATTTGAGTTTTTTCTTCTTTTTGGCTATTATAAATAATGCTGCTATGAACATTTGTGTACAAAATTTTTGCATGGGTGTGTGTTTTATTTAATAATACATTTATAGGTATTTTATTTATTTTTTGAACCAGGATCAAACCAGGATTCATGTCTTGCATTTATAAGTTGCCTATTCAGATTCAATCTAGAACAGCCACCCTGTTTTATTTTTTAATAAACTAAGCAAAATATATGCATGTGCACATATGCAATATATTCTTATTTTGTCCTTTCACAAAAGGTAGCAAACTATATATACTGTTCTACAATGTTCTTTTTCTATTTAACAATGTATTCCGGAAATCATTCCATATCAGGGCACAGAGATCTTCCTCATTTTCTTATAATGCTATAGCACTCTATAATGTAAACCTCCAGTTTATAGAAATTTGTGTTCTTTCCTGTCTTCTGTTATTAGAAATGAAGCTGAAATAAATAACCTTGTTTATGAGTTGTTTCTTTAGGGTAGATATCTAAAATTGTAATTGCAGAGTTAAAGGGTAAAAGGATGTGTAATTTTTTAGATCATTCTAAATCTCCTTCCATTGTCAAAGTACTGTTTGCGCTCCCTCTAGTAGGGAGTGAACAGCGTGTTTCCTCACAGTTTGGCCACTCAGCCTGTTTCCCCGTAGCCTTACCAAGAGTTTGTTGCTTAGCTTTTGAAATTTTGCAAATTGTAGCTGTAATTTTCATTTTGTACCTCTTTTTTTTTATGTTAGGGGACATTTGTATATATGCTTATGAGTATGTGTTTTCAGTTTTCTAGGGTACATATCCAGGACTGGAACTGCTGGTTCACATATGTTCACCTTATGAGGAACCGTCATGCTTTTCTAAAGTGGTTGCACCATTTTACAGTCCCACCAGCAGAGCATCAGGGTTTCCGTTTCTCTATAGCCTTGCCAACACTTATTTTTCTTTTTGATGACAGCCATCCTAGTGGATGCAAAGTGGTATCTCATGGGGCGGCTGCCGTGGCTCAGCAGGCAGAGCTCTGACCTGCCGTGCTGGAAGTCTGGAGTTGGATCCCTGGTGCCTCCTGCCCATATGCAAATTAAAAAAAAAAAAAAAAAAAGTGGTATCTCATGGTTCACTTTAGTTTTCTGTTTAAATTATACAACCCACTCTGCCGATACCTTGACAATTGGGGGGATTTTTTTTTTTAAGATAAAAATTGCCTATCTTGGGTTATCCAGTATTAACTTGGAGAAAGTTCCTGAACTTTAGAGTAGGCTAATTCGGGTGGTCCTCTTTGTCAGGGGATTGCTGAGCTGTATCAGCTGGTAATGATAGCAACCTACCCCAAAACTCTGTGGCTTAGAACAGCAGTCGTTTATTTAAGCTTCTGATTCCCGGAGTGGACAGTTGAGGCTCGTTATTTGGTTGGCTCAGCTGGACTCAGTTACCAGTCTGTGGTCACTGCCGGGTTGGCTGGGGCTGCCTGGCCTGAGATGGCTTAGGGGAGGTGGCTTGTCTCTGCTCCCCACCCCTCGTCATCCAGTAGGCCAGGCCAGACTGCTCTCACAGCAAGCAGTGGCGGTGTTCTGGACTTAAGAATGTAGCAATACTACCTGGAAGTTGGGCGTTTCTTGATGGTCAAGTAGAGGAGAGAACTCCCGGGTTTCCCTTTTCCTGCTGTAAGTTGTCATATCCCTGCCCGTGGCATAAAATGCAGGTGTTCCTGCCTGTGCTGGTGGGAAAGGGAGGTTCTGACTGAAGGTTTCTTCTCTCCCGCCCGATAGAAAGATGATGACATAGAAGAAGGAGATCTTCCAGAGCACAAAAGGCCCTCCGCACCGATTGACTTCTCGCAGATCGATCCGGGCAAGCCCGAAAGCATATTGAAAATGACGAAGAAAGGGAAGACTCTCATGATGTTTGTTACTGTATCCGGAAGCCCCACGGAAAAGGAGACAGAGGAAATCACTAGCCTTTGGCAGGGCAGCCTTTTCAATGCCAACTACGACGTCCAGAGGTAAAGTGTCCACAGCTTTGCTGAGAAAACTGTCAGCTGCATTGGGAGGTTCTCTAAGGCGACACAAGGGTGGGCTTTCTCCTGGTACTAACCAAGGGCCTTACGCCTTTCCTACTTAGAGTTTCTTTTAAAAATTAACTAGTTAATTAATTACATTGTCTTTAAAGAAAAACATCCTTTATTGGTCAAAGCCAGTAGGTTTGTTTGTTTGAATTTTAAATAGCATCTCATTTGATCCTGAAGTTTTCTTTATCTTTGTATCTTTAGCTTTTATTTCATCTGAGTACAAAGTTGTATGTATAGCCTAGCCCATGGAGAGGGGCAAATTAGTTACAGTGTGACGGTTTGCTTCCTTTAGAAGTCTCTGCTCAGTGGAGAATGCTTTTACATGTACCTGTGTGCACAGAAAGCTTTGGACAGACTGTTATGAGATAACTAATTGAATGTGAAGGGGCCCAGTATTCACAGCTCACTATGGACCTGAGAATATAATTTTGTTTGTTTGTTTGGGAGGTGCGTGGTCCAGGAATTAAACCCGGGTGTCCCTCATGGAAAGTGTGCGTTCTAACTGCTTAACTACCCGTGCACCCCCTGAGAATATATATGGTTTTTTTTTGAGTGAATAAAAATTTTATTTTTCCAGCGTACATGTCTAGGAATGCAATTTCTGGGCTGTGTGTGGTGGTTGCAAATTTAGTTTTTAAAAAACTGCCAAACAGTTTACCAGAGTGATTGTATTGCATAATATCTGCCATATAAATTATGTAGTTTCTTTTCCCATCAGTATTTTCTTATTTAAAAATATTTCTAGAAACCCCTAGGAATATTTCTACTTAAATTTTTCTGTCTTAGACAGACATCACACTTACATTGCATTAAAACATCTATCTGTGGACACAGTAGGGAGAGGGTTATTTTCTTCTCCAGGGCCCCTGGGACCGGTGTGACTGTCACTGAAATATAATTTTAAGGAATCTCCTTGTTTCCCTCTCAACAGTAGTTCTGAAATGTAATGTTTTCAGATGTTTTAGTGTAGGAAGTGTAGGACAGACAAAAAGAAATGAGAAGAGTGTTGTGTGATGGCAGAATGATTTTGTTAGCATAAGTAGACACCTAAAGAGAACAAATAAACGTTTTGGAGATGACTGGATTCGGGGGTCACACTGACCCCAGTGGAGTGGTGGGAGTGTTACGAGTTGGCGGGAGGAGATGCAGGCCCCTCAGGGGCAGAAGAGTCGTGCCCGTTGGTTGCCCCTGGGGTCCACCCAGACTCTGTGCTGATCCGCTGTGGTCTTTGAGACCTGTCGGGTGTGGATGTTCCCGGCTGTTTGCCTTTAGCCTCAGGGATTAGGATTTCTGCCCAGTAGCTGAACGTGCGCCAGTGGTTTCAGACTTTATCAGCAGAAGCCTGTGTCCAGTGAAAGCTTAACTAGCACCTCAGAATATAAAGCTGATGAAGTGACGGCCTCCTTCGTGCCACCACAGCAGCACCTCAAGTCACCTCTGCAACATTTTAGGGAGCTCTTCATAGTTCTGGGTCTTAACATGAGCAGCCACTTGTACCAGAAAGGGACATCCAGTGTCTCTTTCTATTTTGATCTTAATGTGTTAAATAGTTTAGGGAGCTAGTATTTTCAAAAATTAGATGTCAGCAGCTACTAGGCCTTGTAAAATATAGTTTTTTAATTTTGTTGCCGTGTAAAATTTTATTGTTTTTCTATTTTAAGTGTGACAGGATCGATCTAACCTGTTAACAGCTTAATACGCACTGATTGTATGGTTGTATCTCTCCACAGGTTTATCGTGGGCTCAGACCGTGCTATCTTCATGCTTCGTGACGGGAGCTATGCCTGGGAGATCAAAGACTTTTTGGTCAGTCAAGACAGGTGTGCTGAAGTAACTCTGGAAGGACAGGTATACCCTGGCAAAGGAGGAGGAAGCAAAGAGAAAAATAAAATGAAGCAAGAGAAAAGCAAAAAGAAGAAGGAGGGACCTCCTAAACCTCAGGCTTCAAAGCAAGATAACCGAGCTGGGAAT
>PVIY010045541.1:0-18922 GCA_004026745.1 Myrmecophaga tridactyla | reverse complement strand
ATGGTGTAGGGGGCCTGACTTCATTCTTTGCATATGGATATGCAGTTTCCCCAGCACCCTGATAATAATGGATAGGAGAAAAAACAACAATAATGAATAAATTAGAAGTCATTTAATAGATATTTTAATAGATATATATAATATAATATAATATAATATAATATAATATAATATAATATAATATAATATAATATAATATAATATAATATAATATAATATAATATAATATAATATAATATAATATAATATAATATAATATAATATATATTTGGCTTAAAAATAACAACTAGTAATAAGTTTAGGCATATGAAGACAAGATGGGAAATTTTGACAGAAAATTGGAAGTTACAAAAATACTGTTTAAGTGAGACTTCCAGTTTCAGGTAGAAAACACAAGTTACGGTTGCACAACTGTCCAGCTGAAGAACTATAAAATGCTATATAACTATCATAACTTTAAAAAATAATAGCATCAGTGGGCTATGAAAATATTGTTTTATCAATGCAAATTCCAAATGCATATACTTCTTTTAAAACCCACAGAGAATGTCCACTGCTTATTCTGGGATAGACTGTAGGTCCCAACTTACCTAGGTAGACAGCTCTGATGGGGAAAAGAAAACCTGCAAAACTCCAGTGAGCAATGCTAATATGACAAATATGAAATTTGAAGCTACATGACTACATGACTGGTTATCAACATGAGATGATTTTGGAATGGAGAGTAGGGTTAGAGGACTGTGAAATGCAGAGTGCAATGTTCTTCAGTCTGAATAATGCATTTTAAATGAAAATCTTCAGAAAATGCATTATAAAATTTATATGAAAATCTGTGAAGTCAAAAATAGTCTTCTAAGAAAAATGTATGTGCTACCTCCCCTAGAATTCAAGATATATTATGAAGAATAAAGTTCAAAAAATAGATGAATAGAACAGCAGAAAGATCAGATCAATTAAAAGGAAGAGAAATCATTGAGTCAGATCCTTCCCTTTAGATACATAAAGCTGTTTCAAAAGGAACCGAGGCAAAATAGCTAAGAATAGCTGGACATTTCAATCAATGATGCTGGTATATTTGAATATTCACATAGAAAAGTAGAGGTGAGAGGACCCAAGTAACCTTTTTAGTAGAAAATGCATCTATTATTAAACTTAGTGAAGACAATGCTAGAAATAACAGAACAATGATCAAATTAACTATGGTGGAATTATACACTTTTATGTGAAAGGACAAAAATTATGGGAAGACATGGAAAACCATTAAATAGAATATATCTGCAACATATTTAGCCAAAAAAGAACTCAGATAAAAAATGTACATTTTTAAAATCCTGTTTCAATTATAGAAAAGTGACACTTATATATGCCTATATGTATGTACGCTATCTACCATCTCTTTCATAAAACAAGATAAACTTATATAAGTTGTTTATTATACATTTTTGTAATTGATGGTGATGTAGCACAATATTGTGGATGTAATTAACAGCATTGAATTATATATTTGAATATGGTTAAAAGTGGAAAATTTAGTTTTATCTATTTTACTAGAATAAAAATTAATAAAACAAACATAAGGCTATGAAACAAAAAGGGAATCCTAATGTAAACCATGAACTATAGTTAACAGTATAACTTCATTAATTGTAAAACATGTATCACACTAATCCAAGATGTTAATAATCGGGGGTATATAAGATCTCTTATTGGTAAGATTTTTCAGTAAACTTATAACTTCTCTAATAAAAAATAAATTAAATAATAACCTTACTATTAATTAAAGAGAACTGAATTAAATTAATAATAATGTAATGCTTAACACATTTTTACAAATATAATGAATAAATGCTGGAAAAAAATATGGTGCCATTAGGACCCTTAGACCTGCTAATAGGAGTGGAAATTGATACAGTCAGTTTTGGAAACAATTTGGTATTATCTTTGAAAACTGATATATGCATAGCATATACACTAGATAATCCACATCTTCTAGGTGCAAACTTTAGAGAATCTCAGGTACAAATGAGTCAGGATAAATTTACAAGATTACTAGAATGTTGTTTTTTATAATTGCTAAAATTAACCAAAATAAAATCAACACTAAAATGAGAAATGACCTTTACAATGAGGTATAGCAATGAAAATGAAGTAAGCATCTGCATATCAATTATGGATACATAATATTGCGCACACAAAAGAATTGCCCAAGATGTGCAGAATTGTATACAGTATGGTTCCATTGGCATAAAATTCTAAAATCCAAATAATTTCAAGGATACATTCAAGAGCGATAAAATTATGAAGGAAATCAGGGGCACAGATACAAGGTAGTTGCTGCATCAGCAAGAGATAGGAATGATCCCATCATCATGAATAGACATATTTAGCATTTCTGAGGACACAGTAAATTTCTTTCCTCATATAACTAGGTAATGGTACTTGCAAAAGTATTAGCTATAAAATTAATTGTTTAACTGTATTTTAGCATAAAATCATAGTGTATAAATTTCTGCATGTGTGGCTTTTTTTGTTTAGCATTTCATGTCTATAATTCCATCATGTTTCATATATACTCATTTGGTTCACTCATTTGCATCACCAAGTATTCCAAAGAAAAATTTTACTGTAAATTCTTGAAAATATTTATTTTATGAAGAAAGAAATATAATAGAATAATAAAAAAGTTAGCAATGTTAGAACGGCAATGGACTACAGAATATTCCACATAGTAACCCAAAACATAGCAAATGAAGTTTTAGAACTGATAAATTCTAACAGGTTGTAAGTCAATGAGTTGCTGATAAAGACTTTTAGTTTTCTGATTGTGTGCCCAGCATAGCCACAAAGAAAGAGCTTCTGGGAACACTTAAAAGTAATTCTTACTATAGAGTTATGTTGGCCTTTGTTCAATTGTTGTTAAACTCAATATAAAAGCATATTTATACGCATACCAAAAAAACTAAAATGAATTTTAAAAAAGCCAAGTTACGGTTTGGAAAATGTTTTGCTAGTTAAATATCAATTATTTGTTGATTTTCCCAGTGTTTAAATGAAAAGGGTAACAATTTGTACATAATAGATGTATAGACAGGTTTGTTAAATACAATTCTCTGCAGTGTGTGTGTGTATGTGTGTGTGTGTGTGTGTGTGTGTGAGAATCAGTGCTCCATCATGCTACCCTTTGCTTAATTATAGGTAAGATCAGGAGTGTTCTTTTCCCATTGTCTCATTGTTTCTGTGACTGAGACAAACGTACATATATCCAATTGTGGATATAAACAGGTCTTCTTTTATTGCACTTCACTTTATTGTTCCATGCAGGTACAGTGATTTTTTTAAATTTTTTAAAATTTATTTATTTTTATTTTTTAAAATTTATTTATTTTTATTTTTTATTTTTTTACAAATTGAAGGCTGTGGCAACCCTGCATCAAACAAGTCTATTGCCACAATTTTTCCAACAGCATGTTCTTACTTTGTGTTTCTGTCTTTGTGTCACCTTTGGGGTACCATGAACCAGGCCCGCGTAAGACAGTAAACTTAATTCATGAATGTTGTGTTTGTTCTGACTACTCCACCATTTAGTCATTCACCCATCTCTCTCTCTCTCTCTCTCTCTCTCTCTCTCTCTCTCTCTTTTTCTTTCTCTTTCTTTCCCCTCAGACTTTTCTATTCTCTGAGATACAACAATACTAAAATTAGGCCAAATAATAACGTAGAAAGTCCTACAAGGGTTCAAGTGATAGGAAGATTCAACTGTGTCTCAATTTAAATTAAAAGATGGAAATGGTCAAGCTTATCTTTTGGCTTATCAAAAGACAAGATAAGTCAAAAGCTAAGCCTCATACACCAGTTAGTCAAGTTTTGAATGTAAGGGAAAAGTTCTTGAAGGAAATTAAAGTGCTAGTCCAGTGAACACATGAATGATAAGAAAGTGAAATAGTCTTCTTGCTAATATGGAGAAAGTTTTAGTCTGGATAGAAAATCAAACCAGCCATGACATTCCCTTAAGCCAAAGCCTGATCTAGAGCAAGAGCTTAACTTTCTTTATTTCTATAAAAGCTGAGAGAGATGAGAAATCTACAGGAAAAAAGTTTGAAGCTGAAAATGTTGGTTCATGAATTTAAGGAGAAAAACATCTCCCTAGTATACAAGTGCAAGGTGAAGGAGCAAGTGCTAAAGAGTTATGCTAAATCTACCTTATCTGTGCTCTAGAGATGAAACAGCAAAGACTGGATGGCAGCAATCTGTTAACAAGAAGGCTTACTGAATATTTTAAGCCCACTGTAGAGAAGTATTGGTCAAAAAAAAAGATTTCTTTCAAAATATTACTGTTCATTGACAATGAAACTGCTCATCCAAGGGCTCTGATGGAGATGTATAAAGAGATTAATGTTGTTTTCATGCCTGCTAACAAATAAAACATCCATTGTGAAAAGAGTCATTTTGACTTTGAAGTCTTATAACCTAAGAAGGGCATTTCTTAAGACCATAGCTGCCATAGATTGTGATTCTTCTGATGGATCTTGGTAAAGCAAATTGAACACCTTCTGGAAAGGATTCACCCTTCTAGATGCTATTAAGAATATTTATGATTCATGGAAAAAAAGTCAAACTATCAAAACGAACAAGTTAGTAAGAAGGTTATTCCAATCCTTATGTGTGAATTTAAGAGGTTCAGAAACTTCAGTGGAGGAAGTAACTGCAGATCAGCAAGAGAACTAGAAATAGAAGTGGACCTTGAGTATGTGACTGAATTATGCAATCTGATGATAATATTTAATCAATGAGGAGTTGCTTCTTATAGATGAGCAAAGAAACTGGTTTCTTGAGATGGAATTTACTCCCAATGAAGATGCTGTGAACATTGTTGAAATGAGAACAAAGGATTTAGACTATTGCATAAACTTAGTTGATAAAGCAGAAGCAGGGTTTGAGAGGACTGACTTTAATTTTGGAAGTAGTTCTACTGTGAATAAAATGCTAGCAAACAGTATTGCATGCTACAGAGAAATATTTCATGAAAGAATCAATTGATGCATCAGACTTCACTGTTGTCTTATTTTAAGAAATTGACATATTCACTCCAGCCTTCAGCAAACTCTAATCTGATCAATCAGCAGCCATCAACATTGAGCCATCAACATATTTTGCTGTGTCAGCAAAAACATTATGAATTACTGAAGGATCAGATGATTATTATCATTTTTCAGCAATAAAATATTTTTAATTAAGGTACACACGTTGTTTTTCTAGACATAACGTTACTGCACATTTGATAGACTATACTATCATGTTAACATAACTTTTATATGGACTGGGAAACCAAAAGATTCATGTGACCTACTTTACTTTGATATTCTCTTTATTTCAGTGGTCTGGAATTGAACCTGCAATTCTGAGGTATGTTTTCAAATATTTAACAAAATATCTTTTATGTACTTCATGATAAAGAGGTTATTGTTCTATCCTTTTATGCATATAACATATAGTTAGTTGAGTGCAGTTGTACAATCCAGGTCAGTCAGTGTCAGAAATAAAAATTAAATCAAGGTTAACTAAAAAGTTGGGGCAAATTGATCTTGTTTTACTTATCAGCAATCTATTCATATCAATTCTCATATATATTTATACCAATGTATATGAAAACACATGGAAATACCTATACATACTTATGAATGTTTATCATAAAAATTGAGGTGTTATTCTTTAACTAATGCATATAATGTTTCTTTTGTATCAATTTAAACCCATGCCCCAAAGGATAGGGCATGGTCACAGCAGTCAGATGAGAGTCACAGGTGGAGAAGGCTTTTTGTCTATGTGCTGCTGAATGGATCCTCAGGATAACAGCCACAATGAGCTTGTATGACATGACCACAATTAAGAAGATGGCCATGGCAATGACCTCAGAGAAGATTTGCAGCAGCAGTTCATTCATGGAGGTAACAGAACATGACAGTTTTAGCAGTGAGGAAATATCACAGAAGAAGTGGCTGACAGCATTTGGTCCACAGGACAAACTCCCCAAACTCACTGTGTGTGTCAGTGAGTTAATCATTCCATGTGTGTATAACCCAATGACCAGCACTAAATTTTCTCTTATACATGACTGTAGTGTAAAGCAAAGGGTTCACAACATCCAAATAGCATATGCATCACTGGCAGCAAGAAACCTTCAGTGGTAATGACCAACCCAAAGAACAAATGCTGCACTGTACAGGTGGAGAATAAAATGTTTCTCTAGCAGCAAAGAGGTTGATTAGCATTTCAGGTGCAATGACTAATGAATAACAGGCATCTAGAAATGAAAGGCAGTTAAGGAAAAATTACATGGGTGTGTAGGATTTAGGAGTGAGCTGAATTTAAAAAATCAGGTCTAGGTTCCCCACCAAGGTAATGAAATAAATCACCAAGAACAACAGAAAAATTCACAACTCAGATTTCAGCATGGTCTGCAAGTCCTGAAAGAAGAAACTCAGTAAAGGCTTTGAAATTCCTTCAGCCATTCATTAATTCCTTTGCTTTAAATCTGGTATGGCATTCATAAACAGATTAGAATGGATATAGAAGAAACAATTATATGATGAAATTAAATGGAAATGCTTATAGACACATACTTTGGTTTGCTATTGCTGTTGGAATGCAGTACCAGAAAGAGGTTGGCTTTTATAAAAGGGATTTTTTAAGTTATAAGTTTTCAGTTCTAAGGTATAAAAATGTCCAATCTAAGGGATCCAGAGAAAGATACCTTGATTCAAGAAAGGCTGATGGCATCCAGAGCAACTCTGTCATCTGGGAAGGCACATGGCAAGCATCCGCTGGTCCTTTGGCTTCTGGTTTCTTTATGCCCAAGAGATCAGTTCTCAGTTTGTCCCTTTCTTGTCACATGTCACTATAAGCTGCAGGGGAAAGTTAGGTGACACTTTCCACATTTAATTTGAAACTCTCTTCAGCTAGTTATCACAGCTTGTGGCTTCAAAATTATACCTGCCATCTAACACCAGTACTTAATTTTGCCAAATTCTCTGCCATTTTAAAACAAGAATCACCTTCATTCCACTTTGCAGTAACACCTAAAACATTTCTGTCTAAGACTTCATTGGAAGCACCTTTAGTGTCCAGATTTCTGCCACCAGTCTGTTCAAAGCAATTCAGGCCTTCTCTATAAAGCTTTTCACAACTTTCCAGAATCTTTCCCATATTCATTCAAAATGCCATTCCAACATGTTTGGCATTTGAAAACAGCAGCAACCCACTCTATGCACAAAATTCTGTTTTAGGTTGCTAATGCTGTTAGAATGCAATATACCAGAAATGGGTTGCCTTTTCATAACATGGAAGCATTAAATTACAAATTTAAAATTCTAAGGCCATACCTCTCTCTCTATTCCCAACTTTGCAAGTGAAATCATTGCCCTCCCTCCTAGGTGGGACATGACATCCAGGGGTGAAAGTCTCCCTGGTGACATGGGAGATGACTCCCAAGGATGAATGCAGACCTGGTACCATGGAATCAACAATTCCATCCTGACCAGAAGGGGGAAAAGAAGTGTAGCTAAGAAAGTATCAGTGGCAGAGAGAGTTCAAATAGAGTCAAGAGGCTACTCTGTAGATTGCTCTTATGAAAGCTTCAGTTAGACCTTGCTACCTATCATGATCTGCCAAACTCCAACCAGGACCACATCAGCCAATCCTAAAGAACACCTAGGGCAATTTATAAGATTCCACAAGGGTCCCATGCACTAAAGTAACTTTCCAGAAACCTATAACCTCCAGATGGGTCCCTGGCCCAGAGAAGTCCTGAAACCTACCCCAGCCTCTCCAAAACATCAGATAGTTCCATCTCCCTAGCCCATATTAGTGACAGACCCTTCCAATATGACAAATTTAGAGTTGGCATAGCCCAAACACCCCTAAAGAGAGGGATGGAAAGATCAAAAGTGATGGTGGAGTTATACAGAGAAGATAGAATTTAACAAACGAATATGAACGCTGAATCATTAAATTGATATCTTGAGTGGGAAACAATGGCACAGCAGGCAGAGTTCCTGCCTTCCATGCCAGAGACCTGGGTTTGATTCTTAGTGCCTGCCCATGCAAAAAAAAGAGAAAAAAAATAAGATATCTCTTTTAGTCTCCAGTATTTTAGAGTCTCTAAAAATAAAAGCATAAAATTGTGGAATTTTAACCCATGTCAAACTCTGAAATATGTTCTACAACTAATTGTGGTGTTGTGCATTGAAATTTATTTCTTTTTTGTATATATGTTATTTTTCACAAAAAAGAAGGAAAAAAAGTCAATTGCGATGACAAAAAAGTAAGCCCTCTAACCTCCTATATTCTGGAGCAAATAGAAGGAAAAATATGAGAGGATCAGATGGTAGCTCATGACAAACTCTGGGATCTGTCCTGTAACTACTTGGTAAAGAGTGCTTTGAAAAGTGTTGCTTTTTTTATTTCTTTGCTTTGTATCTATGTTATACTATACAATAAAAACAAGTTAAAAAATTCTAAGTCCATAAAAATATCCAGATTAAGGCATCTAGAGAAAAATATCTTCTTTGGAAAGGCTCAAGGATGGCTGATGCCATTTGGAACAATTCTGTCAACTGGGAAAGCACATGGCTGGCGTTTGCTTGTCCTTTGGCTTCTAGTTTAAAATGGCTTCTGTAGGGATGTTATGTATGTCCCGACATCTCTGTCTCTGTTGGCTCAGAGCTTTTTCCAAAATGGTTCCCTCTTAAAGGATTCCAGTAAGCTGCTCTGCTTTGAAACTCTTGTGTACCCCAGAAAAGCCATGCTCTTTAATCCTCATTCAATATTACTGGATGGGATCCTTTGATTCAGTTGTTTCCATGGAGATGTGGCCCACCTAACTGTGGGTGGGAATGTGTTGATTAGGTGGTTTCTGTGGAGATGTGCTCCACTGGCTCAAAGTGTGGTCTTAGTGGAATCCTTTCAGAGGGAAACACTTTGAAATGTTTTAGAGTCCACACAGCCAGAGAACTTTGAAGATGCAAAAAGGAAATGCCTCCTGGGAAGCCATTTGAAGAAGCCAGTAGAGAAATCTAGTAGAAATAGTCATGTGCCTTCCCAGCTGAAAGAGTTGTTTTCAACCCTTTGGCCTTTCTCAACCCATCAGTATCTTTCTCTGGATGACTTAGTTTGGACATTTTATAACCTGACAAATATAAACATACAATCTGATACATTCCCTTTTAAAAGCCATTCCATGTTGGTATATTGCATTCCAAAAGTTTTAGCAAACTAAATCATAAGTGGAATGGGCAGAGATACATCTCCATGGAAGCTATGTGTTTTGGTTTGTAAGCTGATGAATGCAATATAGCAGACATGGAATGGTTTTTAAAAAAGGAACTTAATAAGGTAAAACTTTATAGTTCTAAGGAAGTGAAAGTGTCCAAATTAAGGCACCAACAAGAGGTTACTTTCACTCAGAAAAAGCCAGTGTGTCTGGAACCCTCTATCAGCTGGGTAGCCATGTGGCTGGCATCTGCTGGTCCCTTGCTCCTGGGATTCATTGCTTTCAGTCTCTGTTACTATAGGGGATCCTCTCTTTGCTTCTCTGGGACTGGTTTTCATTCCTTGGCTTCCCTTGGCTGAACATCTCATAGTGATATCTGAAGGGGTCCAAGCACTTCCAAACATCAGTGTCTCTGTTTTCTGAAGCAACTGTTCCCCAAGAATCTACATCTGCTCTCTCTGTTAGCTGTGATGCTTCTGTCATTTATGGCTCTCTACTAATGTTTCCTTTTTTAAGGGATTCCATTAAACTAATCAAGACCCACCTGGAATTGATGGAGTCACATCTCCATCTAAGCAAAAGATTACACCCACAATTGGGCATGCCCCATCTCCACAGATATAATCTAATCAAGATTTCACCTCATAATATTGAATCAGGATTTTTAAAATGGCTTCCCAACAAGATTGTATCCGGATTAAAACACAGCTTTTCTGGGGTACATGATACATTCAAACTGGCACACTACCTTATCAAAAGGTCCCATCCACAATTAGGTAGGTGACATCTCTGAAGATGAAACTTAATAAAAAAAATCCCACCCAAACAATAATTCTGTTCCAACAATATTGGACTAAGAAAAAAACATGGCTTTTCTGGGGTACATAACAGCTGCAAACAAGCACAGGTTATTATTGGCTAAATATATTATTTCACTGAAAATATTTTCCATATTTATAATGTTAAGAACTTGACTAGATTGTTTCAACTTTTTTCTGTTAGTTATGTTTCTGTCCCATCAAGAGATTTCTGAAGCAGTGTTTTGACTCACAAAAATATCAGTCTACTTCAAAGTGTCTGCCTCAATACGTGGTGATACCAGCAGGAAGGAAAACTGATGGCCATTGAAATGAAATTGAAAAAATAAATTTAAGCTCTCTTATGAGAAAGCTCACTTTGGATATGCCCAGTGTAAATGACAAGAAGATCTAAAATGAGTACTTCTATGTAATTAGTCCACAAATGACTATTGCATAGCCAGAGACATAGCAAGGATTACAAGATGAACCACATGACCTCTGAAAAGGATTTCACAATACTCTTAAAAGTGCCAAAATTTTGGCGTTTTCTGATGCTTTCTTGTGGATATAATAGAGACAGACACTCAATGGACATAATAGGCAAACACACACACATTTGAACTAATCTCATTTTAAGTGCTCAATAATCATTCATTTCTAGTGCCACCATATTTAACAGAAAAGATTATAAAATGTTACTATCACTTTATAAATTCTTATAGGGTAAAAGTATCTTCCAACATTCTGCTTCATCTCTTTTGAGTAGTGATTGAATAACATTTATTGTAAATAGTTTTCATTGCAATAATATTAGAGAAGTGAAATATCCAGGCATAATTTGGAAATGTAATTGTATTACTTATCCATGGCTGGCCCATCTTCTGGAAGAAGGAGTCATAAACAGAATTAAATGATAGTATGTGGAGTTGGAGTAAACAGCCTCCAATATTCTTAACCCTTATATTATTCTATGAGATTTACAGCTTAAACTTTGTAACTGATCTCCTAAATATGAGGAAATTCAAGTAAGAAAAGGAAAATGCATTTTTAAAAAGAAAATTAAACTTACCAAAAGTAAAATTTTTAAATCAAGCTTTAGAACCTCCATTTCCATTTCCATTGTTTCTACTTTTACACAGAAACAATTTCAGTTACTGATTATGTGGTATGCTGGGTTATTAAATATTTTCATAGTAGGGAGCTCTAGATAATTTCAGGTAAAATAATTGAAGGTCAATCTATTCATTGATAAACAATAAACCAAACAAAAAACTAAGAGATGGGTTTTAATATATTTAATTCTTTCCTCTAAAAGGACAAATTTAGGTAAGAGGGCCAGGATATATATATATATATATTAAACACACACTATATGGATAATAGGAGAAAAAAGACTGGATAATAGGGTAAATTTATAGAGCAATTGTTCTTAGACATTTGACAAATGTCAGTACAGGACTATTATGTAAAGAGAAGGGGGGCATTCACTGCTCACTGAAAAGGTGTGTGGACCAGGCACAAGGACAGCACAAGGGGAGCTGAGAACACAAACAGGAAATCTTGAAATGCAGAGATATCTGGGATATGTGAAGAAAAGTACTGGATTGGAGAGAACTAGAAAGGAAATGATGGGTATTAAGCAATACAAAACTTAAGACAGGACAATAAAGGTCGTAGGAAATTTCTAATGTGCAAAATCTTTCTGGATGCCACATCACAGAAGACAGCAGAGTCAGAAGCTCTAGCAATCAGGCACTCCACTAAAACAATGATTGCACTCTCTGAATAAAATATTTCAAAATGCTGGAATGTAGTCAAACACTTTTAATGATGAGGGGAGGGCTTGATGAAGAAAGAACTTGGCAAATTTCAGTGAATATTGGTATCTTATATAATAGTTCCCCTCCTCATCCCCAGCCCCAAGGCAGGCAGCTAAGGGTTTTGCCACCTGCAATCCTCTCATGGCGTACAGGTGCTAGGATGGGCAAAAAGGATCTAGTTCTCCAAATATTAGTGAAGTGTACTTTGATCTGCCTATATGGTTCATGGAAGGACTGACACCAAGGTGGCCATTGCTTTAAACCCTGCAGGATGAAGCAGCTACCTGAGAAGCATCCCTTGATGGTGTTCAAAGAGACAGACCAATTTTGTTTCATTCCTGATTGAAACCAGGGACATAAGGAAGTCATTATTAGATCCCTGGCTAACCCCAGAGATAATGAAAAAAAAAACTTCAGTACACATGATAAATAGTTCCAAAAAGTCAATAAACAGACAGCTGTGACCCACAAGAGCCACAAAAAAATGGTTTGGATAGGGAAGAGAATTTTATTTCCATAATTACTACATTATAAATTTCAAAATATGTAATTCTCAAAAGAAAATATGAAGCATACAATGAAACATGAAAATAAGGCCCATTCAAAGGAAGAAAATAAATTGAAATAAACCATCTCTTAAAACCCCAAGCATTGAACATATGAAACAAAAACTCCAACTTAGCAGACAGCATATGTTTAAAAACCTGAAGTAAACCATGTACAAATAACTAAAGCAAATTAGGAGACTCATATGTGAACAACTGGGGAATATCAATTAAGAGATAGAGAAATATTAAAAAGGAGTCAAATAGAAATTCTGAAGTTGAACAACATAATAGCTCTAATGAAAAATTCACTAAGTGGGCTCAACAGCAGATTTCAGCATGCAAAATGAAAGTCATTGAATCTGAAGGATAAAGCAACTGAAATTACCTGGTCTGATAAGCAGAAATAAAAAGAATCACAATAAACAATGAAGGATATTATATTTTGACAAAGGGGTCAGTTCAACAAGGATATAAAACAAGTTTGAACACATATGCGGCAAACATCAGAATCCAAAAATATCTGAGGTGAATTTTGACAGATTTGGAATGAGAAATAGACATTTCTGCTATAAAAGTTGGAGATTTCAACAGCCACTTTCAATAATGGATATAACAACAAGACAAAAGACTAATAAAGAGATAAAAAATTTGAACAATAGAATTAACTAAATTAGACCCACAGATGTAAGCAGAATTCTCCACCTCAAACAGCAGAAGACACATTATTCTCAGGTGCACGTGGAGTATTCTCTAAGAAAGGCAATATTTTAGGCTATAAAAGAACAGTAAAAATTTAAAAAATTGAAGTTGTACAAAGTAACTTCTTGAAGCCACAATTTATTCAATTAATAACATAAAAATTGAAAGTTCACAAATACATGAAATTTCAACAGCACACTTTTAACCACCAATGGATCAAAAAGAAATGCCAGAGGAAATAAAAAAATACATCAAGACAGATGAAAATGAAAATGCAGCATTCCAAGATTCATGGGATGCAATAAAAGCAGGCTCAGAATGAAATGTATAGCTGTAAATACCTACATTACAGATGAAGAAATATTTCCAACAACAACTTAACTTTCCATCTCATGGAATTTGGAAAAATAAAAAATGAACAAACTAAATCTGGTAGAAGAAAAATTAAGATTATAACAGAATCAAATGAATTAGAGTACAGAAAATCAATAACAAATTACTGACCAAAAAGTTGGTTCTTTGAAAACAGCAACAAAATATATTTTTCCATTAGTAACTTTAATCGTGACTTTATGTAAATGAGTGAGTTTCTTTGGATCCTATATGTGTCCTTAGGACTATAACAATCATTTATGTGCTTTGTTCCTTTTTCAATTTTCCTTATGTCTTTACACTGGGTAACATGGAGGGTCCCCTGCAAAATTTGCAGATGCAACAAGGCAATTATTTTAAGCATTGTTGGTGATTTGGGAATAAGAATGAATCATACACTACTTCTTTGGGGAGCATCTCCAATGGGAGAGGAAAACCATAAATTTTTTTTAGCAGGACAAAAGTAAGAAATTTTAGGGAAAAATCCAGTGCTACATTAAAAGTGAGTGCTATGGAAATCACAGATACCTTTTAGGTGGTCATCTCCCAGAACTCAGCTACCTTCACCTCCTTCTTTGGGGAAGTCACAAACACATGTTCAGCGGCCATCATCACATCTTCCACTCCCCATGTCTCCTTACCTATTGTGTGCTATTCCATAACCTGGGGTAGATATTGAGTGTAACAAAAGGCCCAGCCCAACCTTAAACCTAGAAGTCGGGAACAAACAGGCCCAGATACTTACAGGACAGACATTTTCAGTCACAGGATCCCCTTCCCACCAAAGGTAGATAAAAACCACACTCAAACAGCAGATTGGTCTCTCTTCCTTGGTGGAAGAGCTACCATCTATTGACCATGACCCAGAGCAATTTGGGGCCACCTTGAGAGACAGGCCATGATGTGACTTTGCTTCCTGCTCTTTTAGACTCTTTGTGCTATTTAAGTGACAAATAGATTTTCTTTATTCTGTAAAATAAAGGTATCGTTTGCTAAAAGTTTCTGTGGTGCTCTGAGCCTGTGTTCCCATGACAAACCAATGTAACAACCCAGTTCAGGCAGTTGGTGGATAAGAATTGTCTTTTATTCTGTTTATATGGGCTTTTGGGAATTTCCATGATATGCTTCTCACTGTAGACACTCTTATGATCTCTGACAGCTGATCCCATTAAGTAGACAACAAATATTCATTATCACCCCTATTAATTGGGGTTCATATCTGAGGGGCAGGGTTTTGAAACATTAAATGTTGAGCATTGAGGTATGCCCCAGATTTAATTAGTTTGTGGAGCTGATAATGGCCAATGAAAACACTTCTTGCAACTATATTAGTAACCGTGTGTTTCTTTCTACATGTTTTGTTAAGGATAGGTATCTTCTCAAGCTTATTTTCAGTATATTTTTTGAGCCAGAAACAATAATGTATAGAAAGTTTGAGACAAGGTGATTTCTCTCTCTCCTGTAGACACCATGAAGGATTTATTTGCCCTTCTTTTATCATCATTTCTATTGTAATAAACATTGCATGTTATCTAAGCTGTATTCAAATATACATAAACTAGACTGGACATTTTTTATATATTTAGCATTTGATTTGATTTACTTCCTACTGCTGCTTTTATGACCATACTTCAGACGCACAGATACTAGTAATCTCAGAAAGGAAATGACAAAAAATGGATAAATGCAGATAAATGGAGTATAAAAAGAAGGAACGTTATGTTATGTGAATGGAAGGACTAAAGGATTTATTAAAGGTGATTATTAATTGATAATATGATAAATAAAGCTGTTATAAAATGCAGGAGGTTAAATTGGTATATTCACTAATATTATTTTAATGGGTTTCCAGAATGTCATATTACTAAAGTTAGAAAAGCAGTATGCTAAGAGTACAAAGTACCCTAAAAAAAAATTTTCATTGCATAGAACCCAACCACTATATGGGAAAGAGGACTTTCATTAATAGAGGATACATAAAAGGTTGGTGAGTTAAATTCTATTAAACTAATATACATTCTATTGACATACACTTTTCTCATTATTTTACATTTATTCACTGCAAAACTTTGGGGATGAATATTTCCATCATTTTGAACTCTTCTCTGTTCCAGTGAAAAAAATATTTTTGTCTATTTCATGTTTTTTTCCTCTTTAGTGCAATAATTAAAGAGATAGGAGAAAATTCTCAATCATGGAGTACAATTTAAAGAAAGAAAATGAAACTCAGTTTTCACTCTGTTTGGCACAGATTATATGTCAAGAAAAATTTTTGATCTGTTAAATAATATTGCTTGGAAAATAGAAAGGAATAAATGCTAGTATAATAATGATAGTCCTCAGCCCACCTATTTTTGTTGCTATTATTTGTGAAGTTAGAATGGAAAATAGCTTTACTAATCATCTTAATTTGCTTAAACTTCCATTTTTACACAGGAAACTACAAAGAAGCAAAAAGCAACTGAGGCATTCTGACATACCAACAATTCTTTATGATGCTAATTGAGACCCATAACTCCATGGAAAAGGAGGAACTGTAATAAACAAGTCAAGTAAGTCTTCTTGTTTTCAACTAGATAAGCCAACTCCTACAAACAGTCCTTGCAAATTATGATCCATTCCTGAGGACATAGCACCTTGGACAACTCACATAGCTCATATCCTCCATGCCCTCCCCTCCCTGTTCCCTCACCCCCTTTCATTGTTCTAAGTAGGTATAGAAACTGTTTCCTAGCCACTTTCTTTGGGCAGTAACTTTCTTTTAGTTCTGCTCCCATGCACATCACTTAGCACAATAAACTTATTCCACATCTTGGTTTTCAGAGCCTTGCTTTCAACCTAACATATTGTAGTCTCCCTTAGACATTTTCTAGAAAAGTACAAATTTTAGTACATTTAAAGCATATTTTCTTCCCCATTTTCTTGAAAATCAATAATATCTGAACATGTTAGAAAATATTCACACAATTAATTAAAATGGAAATATTATAATAAATATGTAAAGAGCCAAACTACATTGAGGGATTTGAGCAATGATCTAACTTGGCAAGTTACAACAAAGCATATGGTGAACAATAACTGAATACATGCAAAATGAAGTTGATTTTCTAACTCATTTTACACATAAAATTTAACTCTTAATAGATCAATGACCTAAATGTAAGAGAGAAAACCATACAACTCTTAGAAAAATCTTAATGACCAATGATTGATTAACGCATGCTTATATTTGACACCAAAAGCACAATCAACAAAAGAAAAAGAAGATAAACTTTTGAAATGAAAAATTTGGATGAACATTTTTCCATAAACAGTTGTACAAATGACAAATAAGCACATGAAAAGATGTAACATATCACTGATCCTTATGGAAATCAAATCAAAACCACAGTAAAATATCACTATACACCCATTGGCTGGCTTTAATAAAAGATAGATGATATAACATATTTGGGTAAAACGTGAAGAAATAAAAACTCTTATGGGAATGTAAAATGATGCAGCCACTGTGTAAAACAGTTTGGTAATTCCTCAAAAGTTAAACAGAATTACCATATGACCCAGCAATTCCACTCTTTTGCATATACACAAAATAATTAAAAACAGATATTCAAGCAGATATCATGCACAAATGTTCATAGTCCCATTATCCACAATAGCCAAACGTAGAAACAGGCAAAATAATGATCCATAATGAATGGATAACAAATTGTAGTATATACATGCAATAGAATATTATTCAGCTGGAAAAAGTAATTAAGTATTGATACTGATGAGTGCTACCCACTTGAATGAACCTTAGAAACATAATCCTAAATGAAAAAAATAAGAAATCAAATATCACATGTTACATAATTCTTATTATAGGAAGTGTCCAGAATAAAAAAAATCCATAGAGATTGAAGGCAGATTTGTGCTTGTTCAGTAGAGGATGGAGGGAGGGAGTGATTGCTAAATGAGTAAAGGGTGCTTGAGGATGATTGAAATGAGAGAGATGTAGTAGTCATCTAACAAAGAAATCAGGATTTAAGGGATGATTTTGATTGCTGAATCACTATATAGCTATTCTTTTTTGCTTTTTGGTATATTGGATTAGACAGAGGTATCTGAAATCTCTGAATTGTATCCCATCTGTCTTGATCTCTGATAATGATTGTATAGCCCTTACCTTCTGCCCCTGTATTTTAAAAACCTTGTGACAAACCTTTATTTGTACCCAGTTATCCAGTTTCTCAATTTTAGAGTCTATGATCAATAAAGACAGCCCCTAATGTGTTTATTAATGAAGGGTCTTGGCTCAGCCCAGGACCAACCCACCCCAAATCCAAAGTTATCTAGATAACTGACACTGGATATAACCAAAATGGGCCCACTGACATGTGCAGCAGCTTAGACTTTAAACTACAACTCACTATACCTCATTCTGCCATTTTCTTACATACGTTCTTTGACTAAGCATGTAATCAAGCTGCTCACACTCAATAATTCGATCATTTCTAATAATATCATCTGGGGTCACTGAACTTAGTACCCTAAACTTTACCCATCTTTTTCTCTAATAATGTAGCAGGCAGCCCAAGCCATTTCCTCTTACAGCAGGCGGGCCCCTGATCACTCAGGCCATTTCCCCTTTGAAAGTCTCACTTGCCCCTGGAGCATTTAAAACTGCATTTAGGCAGGATAAGAAAAATTCCTGTAGAGACTGCTCCCCTTCTGTACATTGGTGTGTAGTCAAGCACTTCCCTTAAAACCCTGTACAACCCCTGTTGGGAACTCAGATTTTCAGAGGCCACTCCACTGAGCCCTTTGGCCACAGATGAATAAAACCCACTTCCTGAAACTTTGGAGTCTCAACCCGGGTTTGTTCTGTTTCCATGTAACATTCCTGGAGGCCTGAAGCCTTGTTCCTGGTTTTGCACAACAATAAAACTTTCAGAATTATTGCAGTTCAGAGAGATGGATTTCAGTCTGCTAGGCCCTCTGGTCTCCTACTACATACCTAGCAATAAACTCTTTGTCTCTTTGAAACTCCTGTGTCTCAGGAATTGGTTATTGAGTGTGTCAGGCAAGAGAATGCAGGGCCTGTGTCCAGCAATGGTTGCTCAATATAATGAATGCACTAAAAGCCACTGAATTGTACATTTTAAAATGGTAAATTTACTATTACATAAATTCACCTCAATAAAAATATATTACTTAGTATATTTCCTGACTCTAAAGAAGTTAAACTGAAATTTGATAAAATATGCAATATAATCTCAAGCATTTAGAAGTTTTTACAAACTTACTTTTAAGTAATCTATTTTTCTAAAATAACTAGAGGGAAATCAGAAAGGATTTCAATGGAAATGAGAGTAAAACCACAAAAATCTCAAAATTTTTCTGATTCAATATGAAGCAGTACTACAAAGAAAA
>PVIY010045540.1:0-19040 GCA_004026745.1 Myrmecophaga tridactyla | reverse complement strand
CCCCTTTTTCCGTCAGCCCTGCCCCCTTGGCGCTTGGGCAAAAATGAGCAATCTCTGCTTTGACCAGGATCCCCTGAGCTGGGGACCTATTTTTAATAGTCAGAATTTGTTAATTAATTCCACAATTGGCGTTTGATTATGCTCAGTCCCTGCTGCTGGTAAAATCTCTTTCCTTTCCCCTCTGGGAAACAGCCTGTGGGGGAGGGGCACCAGCCGCAATGGCTTGGGGAACTCATGGTTCTAGGGGGGCTCACAGCCAGTCCAGCTGGTCCAATCTGGGGTATGCTGTGTGTCTGGTCACTGACATGGCCCGAGGAGCTGTTCTGTACTGTTTCTGGTTATTTAGTAGTTTTGGAGGATGAACTAAAATGTGCACATTGTTAAGCCGCCATCTTGATCCGGAAGTCTGTGTTGGCTTCTTAAATTTGTAAATTATGTTTGCCTTAGGAAGTTAGCTTTACTCATCAACTTTGTGATATTTAACTCTGATTTTATTGAATAAATTTGAATGAGCTCAACTTTACAACAAGGAAATATCAAAACACTTTTCTGATTTTTGTTATTAGAAAAGTTGTGGGTTTACAGAAAATTATGCATAAAATAGAGCTCCCATATATCATCCTATTATCAACACCTTGCATTGGTGTGGCACATTTGTTACAGTTGATGAAAGCATATTTTTATACTTGCACTTTTAACTATGGTCCATGGTTTAACATAAAGTTCAGAGTTTGTGTTATAAGCTCCATGGATTAAATAATTTTTTTATTCTGATAATATATTTACAAGCTAAAATTTCCCCCTTTTAACCGCATCCAAATATAAAATACAGTACTGCTCATTACATTCACAATATTGTGCTACTATTACCACCATCTATTAACAAAACTTCTCCATCATCACAAATACAAAAATCTGTACATTATATGCATTAACTCCCCATTCCCTACCTCCAACCCTCCCCTCCAGGCCTCTAATAATCTATATTACAGATTCTGACTTTATGAGTTTGCTTATTATAATTATTTCATATTTGTGAGACCATACAATATATGTCCTTTTGTGTCTGGCTTATTTCACCTCAATATGATGTCTTTGAAGTTTATACATGTTGTCACGAACACATGGCTGAATAATATTCCATTGTGTGTCTAAACATTTTGTTCTCCCATCCATGAGTTGGTAGATGTTTGGGTTGCTTCCATCTTTGGAAATTGGGAATAATGCCACTATGGACATCAATGTGCAAGTATCTGTTAGAGAGGTTGCTTTCACTGTGGTAATTCATACTTAATTTGCTGAGGAACTGCCAATTTGAACTATTTTACACTTCTACCAATAATGCATGAGTGTTCCTCTTTCTCCACAACCTCTCTAACACTTACAATTTTCCATTTTTTAAATAGTCACCATTCCAGTGTGTATGAAATGGTATCTCATTGTGGTTCTTATTTGCATTTCCCTAGTAGCTAATGATGTTGAGCATCTTTTCACATGCTTTTGACTATTTGTAAACCTTTTGAGAGATATCTGTTCAAATCTCTTGCCTATTTTTTTATTAGAGAAGTTGTGGGTTTATAGAGCAATCATACACAAAAATACAGGATACCTATATACCACCCCACCAGTAATAACCTACATTGGTGTAGATCATTTGTTACAACTGATGATAGCACATGTTTATAATTGTACTATTAACTAAAGTCCACGGTTTAACATAGGGCTCACTGTTTGAGTAGTGTATTTCTATGCATTTTTTTAAACAAATTTTATTCTGTTTCTGTACATATAATCTAACATTTCCCCTTAGCCTAATATATTTCAATGGTTTTGTCCTTGAGTTCACTGATTCTTTCTTCTGCCAGCTCCAATCTGCTGTTGAAACCTTCTTGGGAATTTTTCATTTCAGTTATGGTGGTCTTCTGTTTTGTTCTTTTTGTAAATTTCTATCTCTTTATTGAGATTCTTATGTTTTTCATTCATTTATTTAGTTCTTTCTCTGTTTTCCTTTATCTCCTTGAGCATATTGAAGATCGTTTTTTAAAACTTTGCCCTGTTTGTCCCCAGTCTGGTTTCCTTCAGTGATATTTTCTGGATTTTTATACTTTTCCTTTTATGCTTTGTTTCCTGTTTATTTGTTTGTCTTATAATATTTTCTGGAACACTGTACATTTTAATATTTAAAAATTTTAACCCCATGACTTTCTTCCCTGAAATGCCTGTTTCTTGAATTTGTAGCCAGCTGGTGATATGTTAGAGATATTCTGAGTGTTGGAGCTAACAAAACCATGTGAATTAAGCAAACACAACAAAATGAAAACCTTTCATCATATTTGTAAATAGGCTTTGCATTGGCTTGCACTGTGGGTCAGAGTTCAGTCCTTTTATCGAGAAGGTTAGTCCAAGGTGAATGCAAAGTACAGTATTTTACCCATCTTTTCTGGACCTATGTCTTGTCCTGGGCTTGTACTTGCTAGTGGGTTTAGGAGTTACCCTGTTTACAAGGGGTTTAATGCCACCTCTGACTTCCAGGAAACAGATCTTCTCCCTCTTCCAAGGTCTTCTTTGCTGGACTAAAGCAGGTAAGTCTTTGCTTCAGGCCATCCTTGATTGTTCTTACACTGCTTTTCTTGTCTCAAGTTGCTTTCGCCTGAAAGACAAGTTCTGGGAGGGTAGCATGTTGAAGAAGATTTCCCCAATTCAATCTTTCCAGCACCCACATGGCCAGGAACTCAAAAAGGGAGCTGGCTAGTTCCAAACTGCATTGGGGAGGGGCTGAGAAAGGGGTTAGGAAGGGCTTCAGGAGCTTCTATGGCTACACTGTCTTGACTTGCCACCTGCCCAGCCTATGCAGCCCTTGAACTGTCCTCCACAGCTCTGAGGAAGTGTGTGTTCTTTAAGTTTCCTCTACCACATTTGCTCATGGTGAGTTGGAACAGTAGGCACCCTCAGAGCCAGGTCCCCAGCAATATGAAGTAGCTAATCAAAAGCAGTCACCAACATTGGCCCATGCCCTCTAGGATCTTGGGAAACTGGAGGTTTACATCCCTCTCTGGCACCAGCAGGGTACGTGGGTCCAGATGCCATTGTTGCCTACAGGGAGGAGAGTGGAGGATCGGCATGGAAATCGCAGTGTGGAGAAAGGAATTACTAACTTACCAGCCTCTTCTTTCTTCTCATTCCTGGATGTTGTACAGTTTTCTACTGCACTCCTCAGTTTCAAAATAATTGACTCAAGTAGTCCTGCCTATTTAATAGATCTTATAGAGGGCTTGATAAGAATGTCTTATCAATCTAGAGCTTCCTACACACCATCTTCCCATAAATTCTACATTTGAAGCATATTTTTACAGGTAAATAAATAGTGATGCAATTTAAAAACAACAGAAAATCTTGGAGTTCTGAAAACCTATCAACAATTATAAATTAAGGCATGGTTGTCATGCTAAATGTCTGTTCATGTGCTTTCCGGCCATTTGTATATCTTCTTTGGAAAGATGTCATTTTCCATCTGTTATTGATTTCTGATTTCATTCCATTGTTGTGGGGAAGATACAGTGTAAATTTTGAATCTTTTACAATTAAATGAAACTTGTTTTGTGACTTAAAATTGGCTTATCTTCAAAAATGATCCATGTGACTTATTTTGTTGCTGCCGGGTGGAAGTGTTCTGTATATGTCTGTTAAGTCTAGATGGTTTATAATATCACTCAAATTTTCTATTACCTTATTGATGTTCTGTCTAGAGATTCTATCCATTATTGAAAGAGGTGTATAGAAGTTCTACTTTAAATGTAGAACTGTCTATCTCTGTCTTTAAATCTGTCAATATTTGCTTCAAATATTTTGGAACCCTCATGTTAGGTGAATATAAATTCATAATCGTCATGTCTTCTTGTATTTACCCTTTATCAGTATCTAATGACCTTCTTTGTCCCATGAAACATTTTTGACTTAAAGTTTATTTTATCTAATATTAGTATAGCTACCCCAGCTAATTTTTGGTTACTATTTGCATGGTTTATTAGCTAGGGTTCTCTAGAGAAACAGAATCAGCAGGAGATATCTGTAAATGTAAAATTCATAAAATTGTCTCATGCAGCCATGGGGTTGTAAGAGCCCAGAATCTTAGGGCAGGCCACAAGCTGGAAGCTCCAATGAAGGTTCTCAATGAACTTTCAGGAGAGGTTGGTTGGTTGAAGCAGGAAGAGTGATTGTCTTTTCTGAATATTCCTTAAAAGCCTTTCAGTGCTTAGATTAAGCATCAGTCACTGCAGAAGACATCCCCTGTGGATACAGCCAATGCAGTCATGGTTTAAGTCCATGAAATGGTCCTCATGGCAACAGACAGGCAGCACTTGCCCAACCAGACAATCGGCACCACCACCTGGCAAAGGTAACACATGAACCTGACCATCACACCTGGTATATTTTCCATCTTTTACTTTAAACCTTCTGGCATGTTTGAATTTAAAGTGATTCTCTTGAAAATGGTATATAGTTGGGTCACAGTTTTTGATGGGAGAGTTTAATCTATTACCCTTTAAAGTAACTATTGATATGCAGTATTTTCTTCTTCTATTTTGCTACTTGCTCTTTATAAGTCTTATAGCACTTTTCTTTTTTTACATGGGCAGGCACCAAGAATCAAACCCGGGTCTCTGGCATGGCAGGCGAGAACTCTGCCACTGAGCTACCATGGCCCATCTTATAGCATTTTTGTCCCTTAATTCTTCCAGTAACTGTTTGCTTTTGTATTTACATTGTTTTTTTTTGTAGTATATAATTTTGAGTAACTTATCATTTCTTTCTGTATATTTTTCAGATATATACTTTTGTAGTTATCAAGGGGCTTAGGTTTAACATACTCAACTCAATCTTTAACAATCTTATTTGTTTTGATGCCAGTTTTACTTCAATGGCATAAACAAACACTATTCCTGTACTCCCCCCCCTTTTTGTTGTATCTGTTACAAATTATATCTTTGTACATTTTATCTTCAAAAGCATGGATTTATCATTACATTTCATATGTTTGTATTTTAGAAACTTTAAGAAGTAAAAATTGGAGTAATATGCCAAAAAAATACCATACAATAGTACTGGCATTTATAATTACCCATATGGTTACCTCTATTGGAAGTCTTTACTTTTTTATTCTACTTCAATCTACTATCTAGTGCCTTTTCCTTTCAATATGAATAATTTCCTTTAACATTGCTTGCAGGCCATGTCTAGTGTGATATATTACCTCCTTCACTTTTTTTAAAACCTTGGAATGTCTTAATACACTATCTAGTGTTCTTTGAATCTGAGGAATTCCCTTTAGAATTGCTTGTAGGGCATGCCTTGTGTGATGTACTCTCTTCCTTTTGTTTATCTGGGAATGTCTTAATTTCTCCCTCATTTCTACTTCTTTTTTTTTGCATGGGCAGGCACCCCCCTCATTTTTAAAAGAGATTATGTTGAATATAAAATTCTTGGCTGGCAATGGTTCTCTTTTAGCACTTTAAATATTTCATCCCACTGTCTTCTTACCTCCATTGTTTCTGATGAAATATTGGCATTTAATCTTGTGTAATACATGTTGCTTTTCTCTTTCAGTTTTCAGAACTCTCTGCTTCTCCTTAGCTTCAGTGGGTTGTTTACTATGTGTCTGGGATTGATTTTATTTGAGTTTATCCTGTTTTGGATTCACTGGGCTTCTTGAAAATACATATTCATTGTTTTCATTAAATTTGTGTAGTTTCTTGACATTATTTCCTTAAGTATTCCATTTTCCCCTTTCTTACTTTCTTGAACTCCTGTAAAGCATATATTGGTATGCTTGATGGTGTTCCATAGATCTTTGAAGCTCTGTTCATTTATTCCCATTCTTTTTTCTTTCTGCTTCTCAGCCTAACTAATGTCAATTGTGTTGTCTTTAAGTTCACTAATTTACTGAACCTTTCTTTTACCAGCTCCAGTTTGCTGTTAAAACCCTTTAGGGCATTTCTCCTTTCAGTTTTTGTTCTCAATTCCAGTAGTTCTGTTTGTTTTCTTTTGAAAATTTCTATATCTTTATTGAGTTTCTTGTGTTGTTCATTATTGTCCCGATGTCCTTTAGCTCTTCCTCTGTTTTCCTTTATTTTCTTGAAGATATTGAAGATTTTTTTTGTTAAAGTCCGCTATTCTTTGGTGATGGCTTCTGAATTCATATCTTGTTGCTTTGGATGGACATCATTTCTTGTTTCTTTGTTTGTGTTGTAAGTCTGTATTTCTGCATGCTGTGTATTTTAATATGTTACTGTATGAACTGTGATTTAGTTCCTGTGCTGTTTGTTTCTTAAGTTTGTATTCAGTTAGTGATATAAAAGAGATCTCTTTGAGTCCCAGCAGCAAAAAAACTAACAAATAAATCAATGCAAAAAATACTTTTCATAGTCTTTGCAGTTTGGCTCTGTGTTGGCTGGGATTTTCTCCTGCATTGCTTAGCCATCCTATTAAGGTGATCAGCCTGAAGTGAATTTGAAGGGCATGATGCTCTCTAATTTTTGAGCCTGTGTCTTGTCTTGGGCTTGCACTTGCTCTTGGTCCTAGGAATTTCTCCATTTACATGAATTTGAATGTCCTCTCTATGAATTGGACTTCCTCCTCTTCTGGGCACTCAATTGTATATCTGAAAGCTGGTTATTTTTTGCCCCATGCCACATTGACTTAACTGGTTTTATACTTCCTTAGTGTTTACAAACTTCTGCTTGCAGGGCAAGTCTGGGAGGGTAAGCCATTTGAAGAGTTTCCTGGTTGAGTCTTTCAAGCTGCCACCTGATTCACTGGCACTGACTTATAGGCAACTCAATTGGGCATAGGGATTACTTTGCTCCCTCCAGAGCAGGACCAGGAATCCAGGACGAAATTACTGGCTGGCTCCACACCATGCAAGGAAGCCAATAAGGTGGCACAAGCTTCTGTTTCCTTGAATTGGCACTTGCCCAGTTACTGTAAACCTTTAAATATTTTAGAGGGTTGAGGAAGAGGGCTCTGCCAGTTTTTTGCCAGTTGTTCACAGAGTCTGTGGAGAAACAGCACCCTGGAACTTCTTATGATACTATCTTGGCTGATGGTAAGTCATTTGAATTTTGAGTCATCTGAATGTATTTCCTCTTTAAAAATTAAATTCAAAATAAACAAACAAAATAATTGTATGTATGTGTTGCCTTTGTTTTCTCACTTCCCATTTGTGTCTCAATATATTCCAGCTGACTTCCTCAGCATGGCATTAAAAGTGCCTTTGTTATGGTTAGAGAAGAAAGACTTCCATGTTGCCACTTGTAATTTAATTGTTACTTTTTTGGGGGGTAAGGGCAGGCACTGTGAATTGATCCCCAGTCTCTAGCATGGCAGGTGAGAATTCTGCCACTGAGCCACATTGCACTGCCTGTGATTGTTACTTTTTATGTCTTATTTTACACAATTTGGGATTGATATTAGACCAACTTACTGTTTTTCCCTCTTGAAATATTCTCGTTTCTTGATATCCAGAACAGTGCCCTTTCTTCTTTTTCTCTTATCTCAGTTCCTTTTCACTGTCTTTTGTAAATGTTGAAATCCCTTAATATTGGACCCAGTTCCCCTACCCTCTTTGAAATTCTCTCACTAGGTGAACTCATTAATTTTTAAAATATTATCTGCACACACTATCTTGCTTTCACAATACAAACTTTTTTCCCCTCCTGTTTCCCATCCATTTAATCAACCCTTCCTTTCCTTCGTTATTTGAGCCAGAACCTGAGGAATCATCATTGATTTTCTTCTCAGTCAGCCTTTCCCCCTCCCCAGTCCAATCCATTAGCAAGTCCTGTTGTGTCTATTTCCAAAATATATCTCAGATCAACCTATCTTCCCCATCTCCACTGCCATCATTATAATCCAGCCAACTCTTCTTTGAGCTATTGCAATAGTCTTTCCACAGTTCTCCCTACTTTTATTCTTGCTTTCTTTCCCTTTTCCCCTTCTGTTTCCCATATAGCAGTAAGAATACACTTTTGTCTTTCAAAGACTTATGTAAGATCATGTCATATCCTTGGGCAATGTCTGCTGCTGCACTTAGACTAAAATCCTCATATCTTAGCATTGCCTGCCACACCTGCATGAACCTGCTCTTCCTCACTCTCCAATCCTTTTTCATGTGTTTTTCTTCCTGGTTGATTGCATGAGTCTTCTTTGAGTTTCTGAAATATGCAAGCTCTTTTCCATCTCAGGACCTCGGTATATGCTATTTCCTCTAATCTTTAATTCCCTTTGCCATATCAAATTCTTTATTCTCCAAATGTCATCTCAAATCTCTCTTCCTCAGAAGGGCCTTCTGGCCAGCCTATTCAGAAATGGCCTTCTCCAGGATTTTGCTATCATAGTATTTATGACATTCTATGTGTCCACTCTGTTTTTGACTATTTGACTGCAGAAGAGATGAGAGGACAGAGAATGATGTGTGCCTTATTATCAGCAAGGTATAGGAGACTATTCATCATTTTCAAACCTTGTGCAGTAAAAAAGAAAAGAACAAATTCAGGAAAGGACTAATTATTATTAACTTAGCCCAAGGATATTGGCAGATGGGGGAATAATAGCCTTTGGGAGAAAGAGGTATCCATTTATCATCTTGCAATTCCAATAGATACCTAATTACCTCAACCAGCAACATTCATTACAGTTGAAATACGATATATTTCATTAGGTTTTGAACGTAACTTTCCTTTTTGACAAGCAAATCAAGATTTGAAAAGGTTAAGTGATTTGCCCAAGGTCATCTTACCAACACATTGACTTGCTGGAGTTTAGAATACTGATGTCATATCTTCTGCTCCAGGGAGGTTTCCACTACACTCTATCAATTCCTGAGCTTTGAATTTCTAAAATTAATGAAGCTTGTGAACTATATAGATCCAATTAAGCCTTTTTTAAAAATGATCTTTCCAACAATTTCTGAAATTATAGAATGCACCAGATTTCTTTCTGTTTGCCCATTTTTTTACATGTAGGCTTTCAATTTCCTTTATTAAAAAAACATCATTTAAGACAAATAAATAAAGCATACTTGTTTAAAAAATTAAAAAATAGAGATCAATAAAAATGATAAAGATAAAAAGCATCCACAAGTTTTTTTCCCCACCCTCTTGGAAAGCATTTTAAGGGTGGTTCAGAAAAAGAGAATTTCTTCTTTAATCTTAGGTCTAAGACCTTTCTACCAAGAAATGCCAAAAAGAAAAGTGAGGTATGGGTTTCATATTTCTATAAATTTCTCTGGAAGCTAAGATTAGATATGATAGCAATATAGTAAATTGTTTTGGCTATAATACTTTCCATTTGTTTTAAACATCTTCAATGAAACCCCCCAAATTTTTCATTGAGAAGAATAAAGTAGGTGAAAAATCATTTTTAAAAAGTGTTAGTTTTCAAAAAAAATAGTGTTAGTTCTCATGTTAAGTCAGTTCATGTCATTTTATTTTAGCCCCATGAAATGGATGTGTGGGTGAGCTGCTGTGGTTTTGTCTTTGTTGCTGTTGTTATTTTTCCCCCAAGCATAAACAGTTTTCTTTCCCTTGGATCCAAGTTAGAAGATTGGAGGAGAGGCACTCAACTGAGATGTGGTGCTGTGGCTGCATTTGAGTGTTGTCCAGGTGGCTACCTATGAATTAGATTTTATAAGAAGGAAAGGAAAAAATAATAATAATTTCGACTCCATCTCAGCAGGTTCAAGACACCAACATGCTTTGTTATCTAGTTTCTGGGGAGTAAATTAAAATTAAATTGTTTCTCCAATATGCCTTGGAACCAATAAAGAGAAAAATAATGATTTTGGATGTCTTAGTGTGAGAAAGTCACTTTCCGGTGACCCACAAGAAAGACTTACAAGGCTTTACCTCTTCAAGTCATCACATAAAAATCCTTAAATGCTGATTTCAAATAAGTGCTCATCCTCTTTTGGTTAGTCAGAAAGCTTTTGCGTGTAAACTTTGTAGTTAGATCAGATTACAAGCTGTCTATTCTTGGGCAAGTTACTTTTCTGCTTGAGCCTCAATTTCCCCTCTTAGTGTTATTATGACAATTAAAAGAGACAATGAGGCAAATGGTTTTGTACAAGGTCTGGACTCCAGAAATCTTTTGTTTTATTTCTGGCAGGTGAGCAAGAGAAAGGGAGAGACAAGGACAAGGGAGGGAAGCAGTTTTGAGGATGGGTTATGAACTAAAGTTGGAGAGTTGCTATGCTACTGAGAAAAGCTTAACCTATATTTCAGCCAGAAATATTGATTCACTACAAAAGGGAGACTTTTCCTGCAAGCAACTTTATCCAGCTACTATTATTAACAATTTAAATGTATAATTATTTATTTATACATTTAAATTGTTAATAATAGTAGCTGGATTTAATTATTTTAAATATAATAATTATTTTCAATGTATAATTATTAAAAATGTTGCCTATAATGGTTGCAAGTGTGAACAAGCTCTGGTATTTTAGTGTGAACAAGCTCTGGTATTTTAGTGTGAACAAGCTCTGGTATTTTAAAAACTGCAAATCCTTCTTTAAAACTAAGCAGATGCTGGCCATCAGCCAGCATCATACTATATCGTCAAATACTTTTTCTTTTCAATGACCTTGGAACCTTTAGTATTTTTTTCCCCTCTCCTGCACCCCCTGATGTGTCTCTTTGCTTAATCAGGAATGAAGCTGAACTTTTCTGCCACCCACTGCTTCTCAATGTATATGGATGGCTTTCTTTGAGTTGAGCTTAAAATAACATCTGATCCAAAAGCAAAGCTTTTTTTTTTTTTTTTTTCCCAATCATCTATGAAAGGAAGGGTGAGAAATAAAAGCAAAGTCAAGCCCCTTGAAAGTTCAGGTTCATCTCTGGAAAATATAAGAAGGGGATTAGGGTGAGTCTATTTCTGGAAACTCGATTGCTCCAGCACAATATGCCAAACAGTCGGGGATCCTTTTGTGCCTAATGCACACTTAGAGAGCCTTGCTCCACTGTGTCTGCCTTTTAACCTGGTGGAGAGCAAAGTTGGTCGTGGCCGCCTGTCTTACACCAGGGTTAATTCATCACTTGACGGTTCTCCCTAGTGTAATATGCTATGACACTTGCTCTGATTTTTCTAGATCTACTGGGTCTTGGCAGAGAGTCATTTAGAATCTAAGGTGATACATCCCAACTCATTCTGGAGTTTATTTCTGGCCATTTGGTTTATTTCTCTCCCTCTCCAACTAGTCTAATGAATGCTGTCCCCCGGGGACATTTCCCTGAATCAAGGCATCCATATGCATGTTTTCCACACTCTAATGAGGCCTTCTCTTAGGTCTACTTTGAGAGAAATAGGACAAGCCATGACAGAACAGTCTGTCCGTGTGTACCAGCAGTAATGTGGGTGGGAGCTGCTGCTGCTGATCTTGAAATTCGCCCTCCTCCCCGGGCCCATGCCAGCTTGTTGACAACTGGGTAGGAAGCATCGCTGAAATTCTCTTCACAAAAAGAAAAAGCCCATCTCATCTTATATTCCTCAGGGGTTATGGATTTGTGTGACTCAAGTCAAGGGATGAGGGCTCCATCATAATCATCATAGGTAGGTCCCAGGCCTTAATAGGACAGCCTGTACTTTCCTTTCTATAACTATGCTGAAGTATGAATTGAGAAAGTAAACCATAGTAACTATCAGCTCAATTTAAGGAGGGGAGAGGGGAGGCAAGGACGGCTCCCCAATCTTTCACTCGGAATTATTTGGCTATTTCCAGGTGAAAGATTTCATTTTCCCTTGGACAATCAGGATAACTGCCTTATTTTTTTTTCCATTTTTTTTCTTTGCTAGTGACCTAAAAGATACTCTGAACTTTGAATCCTTTGGTCTCTATTTTCTAGCTATTTGTTCTTCAAATGTTTTTGTTCCTTCCCTTTTTCCCTATTACCTGTAACCAAGGAAACTGATACATACTAAGAGCTTTCGGGTTAAATGTACCTTCCATTTTCTTCTTCATTACTGGGTGTTTTTCTTCCAGATTTTATAGAAACATCATTTTTTTTATTTGAAAGGAGAAATCATTGGTTCAGATTATCCCAGGGTGAAGATACACAAATAGAATAAGCAAATGAAGTTGCAGAATTATGTTGCAGGGAAACACTATTTTTGACAGTCTGTTCTGTCTGTGGAGAGGGTAGCTGTAATGGAGCAGTGGCAGGTAAATAATCTGAACATGTAAACTGAGCTTGGGAGACATTTCTGAAAATAATGGGAAAGAAAATCATGACTGGTCTTCCCCAAGCCATTTGGGCATGAGCTGTCCAATACAGTAACTGCTAGTCAAATGTGGTTATTTAAATTTTAATTAATTAAAAAAAGTAAATAAAAATTCAATTCTTTAGTCACACTGGCCACATTTCCAGTGTTCAGTAGCCATCTGTGTCCCAGAGCTAATGCATCGGACAGCACAGATGTAGAATATTGCCAGTGAAGGCAGACATTTCTGTGAAAGGCAATCTGCTCTCATCATCACTTAGCATAAGTTGTTTCACATCCAGGAATATCAGATTCCCACAAAATCTACAAGGTCTACTAAATGTTGGCTCACTCTCACCTCCATCATACAAAGGAAGACTATGCCATTCCTCATTTTCCATATTTTAAATTTTTTTGTACTGTATCTATAGAGTTTAGAACATTCTGTGTGTTCAGTATTTGTGCTGCTTTGGAACTGTATGGACCCCAGAGAATCATGTTCTTAAAACTAATCCACTCTGTGGGTGTAAACATATTGTAAGTAGGACTTTTTGATGAGGCTACTTCAGTTAAGGCATGAGCTAGATGGGTCTTAATCCATTTACTGGGTTAAGAGAACGTAATTCAGACAAAGAGAGAGAAAGCTAGGAAAACAAGGAGCTGAAAGCAGTGAAACCCAGAACAGAATGGAGAGACCAGTAATTATCACCATGTGCCTTGCCCTGTGGCAGAGGAGCTCAGGATCACCAGCAGCCAGTCTTTGGAAAGAAAGTATTGTCTCGATGATGGCTTGGTTTGGATATTCTCACAGACTCAAACTCCAACTTCATAAATGATTATCGTTAAAACCAACCTATTTCACAGTATCTGCTTTTGGCAGCCTAGGAAACTAAACACTATTCTTAATTCTTTTCAGGAGTTAATCCTAGAATTTTAATTAGATTAAAATCTTCTTGAGGACAGGAGTCATGTGATAACTTTTTTATAGTCCATTAGTATCCTGCACAACTCTAATAATTAATTTCAAAACATACTCTGGGGCTAAGCTCAGGTATTTAAAATGTATCTTCTTCTAGACTGTGGTTCCAAGGCAATGTTCATAATTTATATACAGGTATGTTTAGGGCCTGATACACAGCAGGTACTTGACAAAAATGGACGATCTCATTTGTTTTTCATGACACTTTGGAATAGGTATAATTTCAACTTTTACAAATTGGGGAATTGAGATTTAGGAGAGCTGAATAATTTGGTGAAAGTTGGAAGCTGATAAGCAGCAGATGTTTGGCACCTTGGTGTTCCTGCATGTGACCTTTCTGCTGGGTGTGTCATCCTCCTCTCCTGAAAGGTAACCTGAACTTCTTATATGATGGCTCAGGAGTCCTTGAGGGAGGAAGAAGGCTGAGAAGTACCAAAATGCCTCTTCTTCATTATTCTATCTGTCAGAGCAATCAAAAGTCTAGCACATTGTTGGTGGGAATGCAAAATGGTACAGCCACTGTGGAAGGCGGTTTGGCAGTTCCTCAGGAAGCTAAGTATAGAACTGACATGTGACCTGACAATCCCTCACTAGGTATATATATATATATATATATATATATATAAACTCAGGAGAACTAAAAGCAGAAACGTGAATAGACATTTGCATACCAATGTTCATAGAAGCAATATTCAAAATTGCCAAAAGATGGAAACAACCTGAGATAGTTTGAAGCTGTTTTGCATCCCAGAAAAGACCATGTTCTTTTAGTCCATTTTTGTGGGTATTGTGAGTGGGATCTTTTGGTTAGGTTGTTTCAATGAAGATGTAACCCATCCAATTCAAGTTGGGTCTTAATCCTTTACTGGAGCTCTTTATGAGAGTATAAAATGTAGAAACCCTGGGGAAGCTTAGAGGGAAATGCCCCAGAGATGTTAAGAGAAGATCCACAGATGCTCAGAGAGAAAGCTACTGGAATAAAGCAGCAGAACCTAGGAGCAGAGGACAGCAGATACTGGCCAGGTGACTTCCCATGTTACAGAGGAACCCCGGACGCCAGTGGCCTTTTCTCAGAGAATACATCATCTCCTTGATGCCTTAATTGGGACATTTACATGACCTTAGAACTGTACATTTGTAAACTAATAAATTCCCATTGTAAAAGCCAACCCATATCTGGTATATTGCATTCTGGAAGCTTTAGCAAAGCAAAACACAGCCAAAGCATCCATCAACTGTTGATTGGATAAAAAAATGTGGTATATAGAGATGATGGAACATTATTCAGCTGTGACAAGGAATGGAGTTCTTCTGAACTATGCACCAACATAGTTGAAACTTGACATTATGTTGAGTGAAAAAGTCAGAAACAAAAGGGCAAATACAGTATGATCTCATTAGTATGAGCTAATTATAAAAAGTAAAGTCAACAGAGTTAAAGTCTAGAATATAATTTACCAAGAGACAGAATGAGGGTAGAGAATGGGGAGTGATACTTAATGTGTGCAAAATTTTTAACTAGGTTGTATTTAAAAATTTGGAAATGGATAGAGGTAACAATAGCTGGTTAGGGTTCATTTAATGAACAATGTTGTATTATGTGTATGATTGTGGTTGGAAGGGAAGTTGAGTTAAGATATGTCACTAGAAAGAAAGCCAGATGATGAAACTTGGAACTGTATAGCACAGTAAATCCAGTGGTGGACAATGACTGTGGTTAAAAGACAAATATAAAAATGTTCTTAAAAAACCAAAGTCTAGCACAGATTCGAGGGGTGAGGGTATAAACTCTGCTTCTGGATGCAGGAGTAATGTAGACAAACAGGGAGGTGATGGACATCTTTGGACACTAGCTACCAAATTGAGTCTCCATCTCTACGGAACCTGAATTTCTTGGTACCATGGTTCCTTAATAATTCTCCCACCCCAGAAAATCCTTCTGTGAGATTTGAAAGCCATTGAAAATAAAGCTGTAAGCTGCTGGAACATTCCCTCTAAAATAAGGGTCTTGGTTTTGATTTTTAGTGATTAACAGACCTCTGCAAACCTAGTGAGGCCTCTTATTCCAGTAAGAGGCACATATGGTAGTCAGCAGGCAGCATGAGGAACTGGTGCATTTATCTTGCATGGGGGTGCCTGTGTCTCCCAACAAGAGGCCCTTTGAATTACTGCTCCCTGTGTGTGATTCTGACAGCTAGAATTCTTGCCTCTGAAGGAAGGTCTCTCAAACTGTGAAAGGGAGACACTTGGATCTTCATTTCAAAGTGAAAATGGGCAATTTCATAAAAAAAGACTGGAAAGGCATCCCCTTCCCCACCTCCCACCTCCACCCCCACCCCCTGCCCAAAGGCATCTTTTGGCATCTTTCCCCAACTGAACCAGCAACTTCAGATTTCTACAATGAAATAATGACTTTTTAGCACATAATCGTCTTTCATTGGCAACTGGATTTTTATAGTCGTGTTGATTACTAACTTTGTAATAAGAAATAACACTTCAAAGAAAATCCTCTGGATTTACTGGGATAATATTCTAAGCAATTCCTTTGAAAGAGGGAAGTACAACAGGCAGATTCATGGATACTTTTTTCCCTAGTTGCCGCCAGAGAAGAAAAACGAATGCTGGCTTTAGGGCCCCCAAAGGATCAGCCAACATGAGAAATGGAAGACAATGGAAAGTTTAAGTTCAGCGGAGCTTCTGTCAGCGGAATTGTATTTTGGGGAACAATTAATTACTCAACACAATGGGTGTTTCTAACACCCCCCTTGTGTTTTTTTCCTTTCCTTTTTTTTTTTTTTTCAAGTGTTCCTGGTAAGAAAGAAAATTACAGAAGCAGCTGAGCATACAAAAGCATTCTTTCAGGTAATACAAAATGAAGCTTTAGTTACTGAAGCAAGCTCAGCTGAAGCTTGGCTGTGTCAATTCTTTAGAGAGGGCAGGAGGGCATAGCAGTCTTTTCTGTAGGCCCCTTTGATCCCGTACTCTTAAGGTTGGAAAGGTATTAATGACCTTGATTGGGAAAGTTCTGATCCTAAATTATGCATCATTCTAAGAGCAAAAGAGCAAATGATTCATTTCAAGCTTGAGCTAGGAGCTGGTATTTAGAAACTAGCATTCTTATAGCCTTGTTCTGACATGATTCACTTTGCAACAGAATGTAGAAATAAGGCTCTAGATTCCAATTACTGTGGGCCTCAGAAGAATTTGGTTAGACCTGTGTTCCATTTACTATTGCTGTATAATAACCCACCCCAAATTTAGTGGTGGAAAATAATACATTTATTATGCCCACAGATTCTTTGGGTTGACAATTCATTAAGGGCATAGTGGGAATAGATTGCTTTCTGATGTCTGATCCTTCACTTGGGAAAATCCAAATGGTTGGGGATTAGAAAATCTATTTCCAAAGATGGCTTCTTCACTCCCAAGTCTGGAAGCTGGTGCTAGATGTTGGTTGGAATCTTGGCTGGGCATGCCAACTGGAGCACCCATATTGAGATAGTTCATAAGTTCAATCTCAGTATTATTTCTGTGTAACTTTATGAATCTATGTGTATCACTTTGTACATTTGTGTGTATCACTTTATGAATTTATACTCTCAAAAATATGTAAAAAGCATGCTTTCTGAAAGGTGATGAAACAAAATGTCTACTGTGCCTGCAGGTGCAGGCCTGTCTGCATTTCAGACAAAAAAAACCAGCTAAGGGCCAGATAATAAGTTCTGCCCTGCAAGTTCTGTTTCTATACTTTTCCAAAGTTTACAGCCTGTTCACATAGTAACTCCCACCCTGCTTGCTAGCCTATATAATCTGGAAATAAAAAATGTTTGGAGCTCAGACTTTGGACAGAAGTCCTCTGAGTCTGCCAGCAATAAAAAGCTTGTTCACTTCTCAGAGGCTCTGGTGATTTCTTGTGTGGTGTCCAGAGTTTTTCACCTACATCAGTATGTAGTCTTTCCTTGTGTCTTGACTTCCTCACAGCATGGAGACCTCAGGATAGTCAGGATCTCACATGGTGGCTCAGAGTTCTAAATGTGAGTGTCCCAGTGAGCAAGAAAGAAGATCTATCATCTTTTATGACAGAACCTCAGAAGTCACATAGTGTCCTGTTGTGGTATTCTAATGGCTGAAGCAGTTATAAGCCCACCCAAATTCAAGGGTAGGGAAAATAGCCACCACTTCTCCCTCTCTCTCTCTCTTTTTTTTTGGTCTTTATTTTATTATCATACACTGCATAAAGGGAGTGTCACTCACAAGGTTTTTTCAATCACATAGTCACCCAATAAAAGCTACATGTTATACAATCATTATCAAAAACCAAAGATTACAGTTCAACAACTTTTTGTTTTTAGAATAGGTAACCTTCTGCCTATTCTAATACACTAGAAACTGAAAAGAAATATCTATATAATGAGTTCAATAGCTATAATGTTTTAGTAGAACCTAATTTCTCAGTTACACCTCCTCCCTCTCATTTGATCATTCTCTCAATCTTCAGGGATATCTGGGCAATGGCCATTTTAACTTCTTCATGCTGGAAGGGGGAGTTGGCCTTTTCGGGTACAGGAATGAAACTAGTTGATGTTCTTGGAGAGACATGTTGTTCTGGGTTTCAGGGTTTATCTGACATAGGAACAATCGGAAGGCCTTAAGTTTCTGAAAAAGTAAACTTATTAAGAAAAACTTTTATAGAGTCTTAGATAGAGCTGAGGGTATTCTCTAGGGTTTTCAGTAAAACTGTTGGTGGAGACTTTGCATATGGTGGCAATTTCCAATATCTGCCTGAAGCTTGCATAAGACCAACCTCCAGATTGACCTCTCAGTTCTATCTGGAATCTCTCAGCCACTGAAATTTTATTTTGTTTCATTTCTTTTCCCTGTTTTGGTCAAGAAGGTATTTTTCTCAATTCCCTGATCCCTGGGAGTCATGTCCCACATAGGGGACAGGATAGTGAGTTTATTTGCAAAGTTGGCCTAGAGAGAGAGAGAGAGAGGGCACATCTGAGCAACAGAAGAGGCTCCTGGGGGTGGCACTTTGGCATAATTATAAATAGGCTTAGCTTCACCATTTCGGAAATAAGTTTGATAAGCGTAAGCCTCAAGATTGAGGACGTGGCTTATTAAACTGGGAGTCCTAATGCTTAAGAGAATATCAGGAATTCCACAGGTGGGGAAGTTAACTATTTTCTCATTTTTTCCTAGTCCCTCAAGGGGTTTTGCAAATACCGTTTTTATTTTTTGCTCCAAATACTCTGGAATGTATAGGGGTATTACATTAACCTATAGAGAATAATAAGATCTTACTCCCTATACTAGGTTTCATGGAATTATGTTGTTTAAATAAACTGGCCAGACAGGTTAAATTACAAGTGTCTTACAGAAAATTTAAATTTTGGACAAAAATAAACATTTCCTCCTTTGGTCTCACACAGCAGCTGAAGTTGTAAAATGCAGACAATATCATCCTTTACCTTGTATTCTGATTTCCTTTAGTCCTAAACAGATCAATTTCATTCATACCTCTATTTGAAGTCTGATCTCTTTTTCAGCTTCTTTAACAATTTCTGTATGGAGCAATGCCGACTCTTAGAGCTGAAGAACTCCAACTCTGAGACTCAGGTGTCACAAAGATACCCCAAATTCCAGTAAACTATCAGGTTATGCACAGAGTATACAGTGTACAATGTACATAAACACAGCATCTCAGAATTTAGAAGTAACAGTTAAAACAGAATAGATGTGACTGTTTGTAAGAGCTTACAATCTAGGAACCTTTACAATAAGCTTTATTGAACATTTTGTACTCCTT
>PVIY010045539.1:0-19016 GCA_004026745.1 Myrmecophaga tridactyla | reverse complement strand
TTTAAAACCGGAATCACGGTATCAGCGGAGAGTGGGGAGAAATACAGGAAGCAGGTGGCCCCGAAGAGCGTTTCTTGTAGGATGGACCAAACCAAGCTGAGAACCTTGGTGGGAGGGAGGGTCTCTCCCGGGGGTGGGGGACATGGTAGAACCCAGAAGACACAGTTCCGTCCTCTCCCCCACGCCCGGGTCTGCACCCTCATCCGGATGACCTCCCAGCTGGCTGTCTAAGCTGCCACTTCATTACTGTGATTCCTGCTTTCCAGAAACACTGCTTTAAAAAAGTTCAGAAGGGTGGGGCCAAGATGGTGGCTTAGCAATGTGCACGAAACAGTACAGAACAGCTCCTGGGGCCACGTCAGTGACCAGACACACAGTGTACCCCAGTCTGGGCCAGCTGGACTGGTTGTGAGTCTCCCCAGAACCGTGAGTTCCCCAAGCCGTGGTGGCGCCCCTCCCCCACAGGCGGCTTCCCAGAGGGGAAAGGAAAGGAAATTTACCAGCAGCAAGGGCTGGGCACAATTAAATGCCTATTGTGGAATTAATTAACAAATTCTGACTACTAAAAATAGGCCCCCAGCTCAGGCGAACCTGGTCAAGGCGGAGGTCGCTCATTGGGCTAATGGGAAAAGAGGAAAGGGGAGGAAATGGAGGTTTTTGTGGCTGTGTCTCTGCGGAGGCTTGGCTGCCTCTGGATTCAGCAGCGGGACTTCTCAGGCTGCAACTGCCCCACGCATAGGCAGAAACAGACTGCTTTCAGGGCTGTCTCCCACCTGAGCCTTCCCCAGGGGAGGGGTGAAGCCCAACTCAGGTGGAATCCCTCCCCCAAGGAATTCAGACCCCAGGGCTTGGAAATTTGAAGCCATTAAAACCAGCCCACAACCTCTCCTCTGTCTCCACCACACCCCCAGCAGGGAGAGTCTGCCAAAGTTAAAGGTGCGGCAACATCTTTTGCTGGTGGGACCTGCAGGCAGACAAGCGCCACATACTGGGCAGGATAAGAAAAACAGAGCCCAGAGACTTCACAGGAAAGTCTTTTAACCTGCCGGGTCTCACCTTCAGAGAAAACTGACGCAGGTGACTCCTTCCCCCCGATAGGAGGCCAGTTTAGTCCAGGAAAACCTGGCTGGAGTCTATAATACCTACATAGACCCTCCTAAGGGTGGGGAGGGAAAAGGCACCATACAAGCAGGACAAGAAACAAGAAAACAAGAACTGAAAAATTATCCTCTGTTAAACAAAACCTAAGCTAGAGGTCCAGAAAAAGCTGAACTGAAGGTCAAAGAACAGATAGACAACAAATGCATCTAGTCAGAAAACCCTAGGTAAGAGAAGTGAAAGCAATCTCCAGAATAAACTAATTAAGGTAATTAAATGTCTAGACACCAGCAAAAAATAACAAATCACACCAGGAAAATTGAAGATATGGCCCAGGCAAAGGAACAAACCAATAGTTCAAATGAGATACAAGAGCTGAAACAATTAATTCAGAATATACGAACAGAAATGGAAAACCACATCAAAAACCAAATCAATGAATTGAGGGAGGATATGAAGAAGGCAAGGACTGAACAAAACGAAGAAATGGAAAGTCTGAAAAAACAAATCACAGAACTTATGGGAATGAAAGGTACAGTAGAAGAGATGAAAAAACAATGGAAACCTACAATGGTAGATTTCAAGAGACAGAGGTTAGGATCAGTGAACTGGAGGACAGAACATCTGAAATCCGACAAGAAACAGGTAAGTTCAGAGAGCTTGAAAAGTAAAGGCTGCTCCCTGAACTTCCTGAGGACACAGCGCAAGGCCCCGTCTCTGTCCCTAGACTGTCCTCTGCAGCATCTCTGGTCCTTACCGCCTGTAACTATTGACACAACCTCACAGCTCTTCCCGCTCGTGGCCTGGAACCACAGCTCTCCAGCTCTTAGAAAATGGAGTGTGGGGTGGGCAGTGATGCTGTGAGATTCCCCTCATCACTGTCACCCCAGAACTCCCTATCCCCCCACTCCTAGGAGAGGCAGGTGGAAGCCCCACAGCCCACTTGGTGTTTTGATGCCCATCTCCTTCAAGGCACCCGTGCTTTGTAGCCAACAGAGGAGAACTTTGCATGGGGAGGAGGTGAGCTCAGGGTCCAGATTCTCAGGCTGTTTGGTGGTAACTGACCCAGAGGACAAGCCGGCTGTCCCCCCTGTGCAGATGTGGCCTCTGGTCTGGTGAGAAGCCTGAGAAGGAGCCCTTGGCCCATCCTCATGCCACCTGTTCTCCAGTCTTTAGGCCATTTCCATAACTCTAGAAGCAGACGCGATCCCAGCCAGGAGTCAAGTCCATTGTCCTCTCTCCAGAACCTACACACCTTGGTCTTCGCCCAAAGTTTTGCTCCTCCAAGGCCTTTTCCAAGCCCCCGTTTCCTGGGGTTGCTCTGCTCCCCAGCTCGCCCCCTTGCCCAGGTGCACGAGACGAGCTGGTGTCCGCGACCACCAGGGGGCGCTGAGGGCCCAGAACTGGCTGCTGCGGCCGGTCCCCGGGAGGGAGGTGAGAGGGGCCGCGTCCCGCGCAGTGGGGGACCCTGCGGGGAGATGGGGCTGCAGCGGGGCGCGATAGCGGACCAGGGGATCGCTAGGGGAATATTGGAAGATTGAGTCGCGTTGTGACATGACCTGGTGCATGTTGTCGCATTCCCTGTGGCTGCTGCGGGGACAGCGTTCCGCGGAGAAGTAAATGAGGACGCAGGAGACCAGCCCCTCGCCCCTGGCGCTGCTCCGCGTGGAGAGCCTGCCTTCCTCTGCAGAGGCTGTGCACGCGCGGGGGACGTCTTGGAGGCAGAACCAGCAGGACTTGCTTTAGGAGGGGACGTGAGGAGTGAGGGGAAGCCAGGGGGTTGTGGTTCAGTTGTGCCCCCCAAAAGATATGTTGAAATGCTAAGCCCCAATACCTGAGCACGTGACCTCATTTGGAAATTAGTTCCTGCAGATGTAATCAAGTTAAGATGCGAACATATGGGATTAGAGTGGGCCATGTTTAGATTTGAGATGTTCCTACAGTTGAGTGAAAAACAAATTAAAAGCAGAATAGCATACGCAATATAATCCTACTCATAAAAATCATAACCATATGTAAATTTATGCATTTCTACAACTCATTCAAGAATGCTTTGTGAAAGCCTTCCAAGCACTTTATAAGCTCTGGTGGCACTGGGCAAGTTTCCAAACAGAGGCCACTAACAGGTTTGGAAAATAAAGGAGGGAAGTTTCTCTCCTGACTTCATCAGGTTTCACTTGGGTCAGGCTGGGGTGCCGTGAGGGCTGCCCTCTCATACCAGAGACTACAGGGCAGAAACCCAAAAGCCAAATGCATCCTATAGGTATGTTTTGGGACAATGTTTAAATAAATGAAATGCATAGCCAGAGAAAAAAACTCACATTTTAAATCATAATGTGCCCCACAATTTCACTAGGAGGAAAGAGATTTACTGAGTCCATATCCCCCCAAAGGCCATCACATGGTGTGAGCTGAGAAGCAGCTGTCTCTTCAGTGGGGTCCTGTGGCCTCCAGTTCTCCTTGGCCACACCTAGGGGCATGCCTGGAAGAGTTGGGTTGGTGCCCTATGGAGAAAGAGACCCAAGTAATTCTGGTGCAAAGAAGCAAGCCTTCTCCTAGTGGGGAAGACTCTGGCAGTGGGCAAGGGGTGGGAAAACCCCAGGACTGCGAGTTGAGGACCCAGATTCCCAGAAACCACCCGCAGCCAAGCTCCTCCTGAACCTCCTCTGCCCCTGCCAGACGACCCCAGCACTCAGGTGCTTTCCAAAGAGAATCAGAGAATTGCTGGGGGTGGAGATTTTGTTTTTTATTCTTCTCACCTCTGCTCTCTAGGGCAAAGGCAGTTCAGAGAACTCCTGAAGCTGAAGCAGCACCCCCTCTAAATTTGTACAGAATTGGCCATCAGGTGGTCATACTTGCCCCAGCTAATGAGCTGAGTTCCAGGAGTCACCATCCAGGTTCGTTCCCATGGAATTTTCTGGTGCCCCTTTCCCCTGCAGAGGGTCAGCTGGCCCAGGTGCCGTGGGCTCAGCTGTGTTCTTGGCCTTGCTCATCTTCCTTGGATGTCAAACAAGGGCAACCACCATCTATTAAGGATTTATTACATGCCAAGGTCTGCACTCAGCATTTCTATCTGAATTAGAGATGATCATTGTACCAACTCCTTTAGGTAGAGACAGATTCAGAGACGAGGAACTTCCTCGAGGTCACCAGGCCTGAAGTGGTGGAGGAAGAATTCCAAGGCGTGTCTGCTAGTCCACTGGACTACTGGGCTCCCCCATTCAGGAACTTGGTAATAAGCTGGGCTTGTCATGCTTTGTAGTAAAACCCTCAATTCAGAGACTGCAGGTAAGGCTGGAAGAGCCCTTAGAGGGCATCAGGGCTGGGTGTTCACTGTATTTTCTCAGTGCAGAATCTGTTCTTCTAAATAAATTGTACACATAAAAATAGAGTAGCTCAGCCTAGTCCAGTAGTTGTCAAAGTGGGGTCAAAGCTGGCCCTGGGCCAGAGGCATCAGTGTCACTCGGGACTTGTTAGAAATGCTATTTCTCAGCCCCACCCCAGACCCAAGTCATCAAAAACTGTTGGAGTGGGGTCGGACAATCTGTGTTTTTCCACAACCCCCCCAGGTGAGAGTGATGTTGATGTTTCAGCACTACTGGCCTAGTTGAAGCAGAGATGTAGGGGAGAAGACCCTGGCTGGTCTATTTCTACCACTGTCCCACCTCCACTCCCCTTAGCAGTGGTAGAGAAATCCTTCCTCCAACTGGAGCCACTACTTGAGTTGTGCAGCTCAGTCGGTCTGTTTATGTTTTAGTTTGACGTTCAAACACTTAATAATCCCACTCAGTGACTTCTGGTCCTTGTAGTACTGGGTCACTTTTTAAAGTGTACAGTGTAGGTCAAGCATTGCTGACTGGATGTAGCCAGCCACAGGCCTTGGGCTCCACTCATTCCCTCCCTACCACAGGCCTTCACCTGTCCCATGTGCCTGGACAGGACAAGGTGTACTGGGGGGTGTCTTGGTTTACCAGGTGCTGTGAGAAATGCTGCACAGTGTGTCGGCTTAAACAATGGGGATTTATTGACTCTAGGTTTTGAGGCCAGGAGAAAACAAAATGAGGCATCAACAAGATGATGGTTTCTCCCTGTAAACTGGTCTTTGGGGCAGAAAGCTGGCAATCCTTGGGTTCCTTGGCTTCCCCCATCACAGGCCGATGCATATGGCCATGTTCTCTCCTTTCTCCTCTGGGTTGCACTGCCTTCCGGCTCCTGGCTCCTCCCTTGACCCTTAGCCTTCTCTATGAATGAATTTCCTCTGCTTATAAAGGACTCCAGTAATGGGATTAAGACCCATCTTCTTTCAGTTGGGCCACACCTTAACTGAAACAACATCTTCAAGGGATCCTGTTTATAACAGCCTCCTACAAGAACCCCGACTGCCACAAACATGTCTAACATGGGGTATGTAATTCAACCCACCACAGGGCCTGACAATGTGTTGAGTGCAAAGAATTCCCACCTTGCACCTCAGCTCCAGCTGAATAATGGCCCCCAAAGATGTCCACATCCTCATGCCCACAACCTGTGACTGTCTTACCTTCCCTTCAAAAGGAACTTGCAGGTGTGATTAAGTTAAGGTTCCTGAGAAGGGAAGATGAGCTTTGATGCTGAAAAAGGTAAGGAAATAGATTCTCCCAGAGTTACCAAAAGAAATGTGGCCCTGTGGTCCCATTTTAGACTTCTAATATCCAGAATTATGAGGAATAAATCTGCGTTACTTTAAGTCACTGGGTTTGTATAATTTTTTACAGAAACAATAGAAAAATAATACATCTGTCTGGGCCTCTAATAAATATGCCAACATGCTTCCCAATTCTGAGCCTTTGCACATGCTTTTCCTGTGCCCAAAGCCACTCTCTCCTCCCTCCCCAACCCTCCCCTCACCTGAATAATCCTACACAGTTTTCTGGCTGCAGCCTGAAGTCCCTTCCTTTCCATGCCCCCATCACAGATCTCATAGCATCTCCCAATTTATCACCCCCAGGGATCTCCCTCTGACCCACTGGCCCCCAAGGTCTCGAGTTCCTTGAATCTGTCCTCCATCCTCTCTGTCCTATAGGTATTTGTCTAATGTCTCTCCTCCTGGCTAGACTGGAGGCTCTGTGAGGTTAGGGCCTGGCTCAAATGTGGTGCTCAATGAATGTATGTTGCATGAATGGATAGATGGAAGGAGAAGGTATGATGATGGCCTGCTCTGCTGCATCCCACCGTTGTCACCTGGAGTTCTTCTGCAGACACAACCTTCCTCATTCCTCCTCTAACCATTTATTCATTTATTCAACAAACCCGTATTGAGTACCTGGTATGAGCCAGGCCCTGACTTCATGGAACTCTCAGTCAAATAGGGAAAAAAGTATCCATTAAACAGATGCTTGGAGAAATAATTGACAGAACAAGAGTGTGTAGGTGCTAAAGTAGCCCTGGACCTGGGAAAAGGATGGCACAAATCAGGACTTCTCAAATTGTGAATCAAATTTGATGTCAGCATTATAAAGGCACCACCTGGAGTGTACCTGTGTCCACAAGCCAAGCAAATGACTGACCCAGACGTGCCCAGCTGGCCCCAAGTGTTTCTGCTGACATTTCTCTGAAGAGGCAGTTTTGCACAATAGCTAAATGTTCAAGTCCCTGCTATTGCAATTATTTGCTGTGACTTTGGGTCAGTAGGTCAATCTCTCTTTGCCTGTTTCCTCACGGGCGAAACAGAAATGATTCTAATAACACCCAGCTTGGAGACCCACCACAGAGCATGGTGAGGACAATTCTATGAGCTAGTCCATGGTAGGCAAAGCTCTTCATGCTTAGTGCATGCTCAACCCACAATAAACAGCAACTCCTAATGGTTTCAATCTGCCTTTTATAGTCATTTGCTAAGAAGTGGTAGCAGGTACCAAAAATGTAAGGCCATGGAATAGTTCTACCCATTATTTTAATTTTTCCACAAAGCAGGAAAGCGATTGTTTTTCATGGCAGACCATGTCACATCAGCTGGCCAGACCGCTTAGTCTCACTGATGCCACTGATATGGATAGATAGCCAGGCTGTAAATGATGGAGAAGCAGAGGGGTGATTTCAGCTCTGAAATTGGCAGAGGACCACCTAGGAGCGGGGGATCAGTCCCACACCCCTTTTCCTTTAGTGGGAGAAGCTGAGCTCTAGGTAGAACATAGGGCTTTAGGGATCCAGGTGGCTTGAGGTCTGCAGATGGAGGGCGTGCTGGTTTGAAAGGATGTGTGTACCCTAGAAAAGCCATGTTTTAATCCTAATCCCATTTTGTAAAGGCAGTCGTTTCTTCTAATCCCTGTTCAGTATGTATGAAACTGTAATCAGATCATCTCCCTGGAGATGTGATTTAATCAAGAGTGGTTGTTAAACTGGATTAGCTGGAGGCGTGTCTCCACCCATTTAGGTGGGTCTTGATTAGTTTCTGAAGTCCCATAAAAGAGGAAACATTTTGGAAAATGAAAAGATTCAGAGAGAGCAGAACAGAACGACATAAGCACGAGAAGCAGAGTCCACCTTTGGGGATGAAGAAGGAAAATGCCTCCCAGGGAGCTGCATGAAACGGGAAGCCAGGAGAGGAAGCTAGCAGATGATGCTGTGTTCGCCATGTGCCCTTCCAGATGAGAGAGGAACCCTGACCATGTTCACCACGTGCCCTTCCACGAGAGAGGGAAACCCTGAACTTCATCAGCCTTCTTGAAACAAAGTATCTTCCCCTGGTTGCCTTAGATGGGACATTTCTATAGACTTGTTTTAAGTGGGACATTTTCTCGCCCTTAGAACTGTAAACTAGCAACTTATTAAATTCTCCTTTTTAAAAGCCATTCTGTTTCTGGTATATTGCATTCTGGCATCTAGCAAACTAGAACAGAGGTCCACATTGGAGCAGGGCCTGTATGGAGTGTGGCTGAACAAGAGACTCAGAGAGAAGAACAAGAGTGGGATTTAATGAGGGGTAGGGTCTGGGCCCAGAGAGGAGCGGCAAAAGAGATGAAGTTCCATTCATTCATTTGGCCAACAAATATTAAACAATATTCATATGCCAGGCACTTGAGCCTACAGCAGAGAAAGCAAACAATTGGAGCGGAGGCAAAGGTCAGAGAAAAAACATTCCAAGAAAGACAGGATTATAACTATTTAAATCCTGAAAGTCAAACACAGTGGATCTGGTGCATGCCATTCTCAACCAGAGGCTGGCCCCTACTTCCTATGGGAGATGGTGCCCCAGGAGACTCCTGCCCTTGGGCAACAACAGTGCCAAGTTCTTCTGTCAAGAAATCAAAACACTCCAACTGTCCCCAAAGTTGTAAAAAGATGCAGGAGCTCAGAGGCAGAGAAAAAGAGATGCTATGTCTCTTCCCTTTCTGTTGGCCCCACAGGTCTCATGCATGTCTTCTCTCTGCTGAGGGTACCACAGACAAGCCGTGAGTTTTCAAGGTGGGTCTTGGTAGTCAGCTTTCTCCCATCGGAGTGTTCCCAGGCACTCCTCAGGAGTTCATACCAAATTGGGAGACCTTGAGGGAGTCAGGTTACCTCTCTGGGCTTTGATTTCCCCACCTGTGAAATGAGGAGATAGAATTTGAGTCCTTCCAGTTTTTTCTGACATTCTGTCTTCTGCACACACGTGATGCTCCGATAGTGTCAAAGAGATTTAATTATGGGATGGCAAAAAAAGGGGGAGGGTGGATCTCTTGTTTGGAGGAGGAGAAGCGTCCCCAGATATGCTGTATTTAGTACTCTGGGTATATAAGCAGCCGCTTGCCATTTGTAGTCTAATGATGCCCTAGGTCTACCAGTTGGTTCTCTCTGAGCTGTCAGTAAGGGTGGCAGTCCTCAGAAGCGTGGGGCAGGGTGCAGGCGGCGGGGAGGGACCGGGATGGCATGCTCCCGCTGGGAAAGAGCGGACACTGGTGGTCTGGGGTAAGATGACCTGTAAGTGCTTTCCCTGGGGCCAGCCTTGGGTTCACACCATCTCTGCTTCAGCTGCTCATAGAGTCCATAGTTTGTAGGGGGAGCTGCAAGAGAAATCAGGGTCCAGGTGAACAGGGCTCAGAGAGAACGGGTGGGCAGGGGCCCTGGGTGTTTTCCCAGGCTGCTGTGTCAGACCCCAAGGCTGGCAGTGCACCAAGGGAAAGAGAGAGGCTCGCTGGAGGGTCTTGGCCTGGCCAGTCCCTGAGAACACCAGGGTGGGCCCTGCTCTCTGTATACTTGGAAAGGACCAGGATACTTATCACAGAGGCCTCTGGACAGTCTGCCCAGTGACCTGGCCTGAGGGTGCACCTCACTGGCTCTTGGGTAGCTGTCCGACCCCCGTCGGAAAGAGACTCGCCTAGGGAACCCCCAAGCAAATGTAATGCGGAGCAGCGAGCAGCTCAAAGAGAACTGGATTTGGGTGAGACTGCAAGGAGATGGCAACACTCTATGTCTTGGGTAGGGTGAGGGGAGCTTAAAACATAAATCAGAACAAGGCATTCTCTTATGTAAATCCCTCCAAGGTCTTGGGATTACGCGTGGGACAAAATCCCCCTTGTTATTACAGCCCGTGAACCCCTGTGTGTTCACCTCCTGCCTTAGAGCTTTTTCTCTGACTGTTCCCCCTCCTGGGATGCTCTTCCCCCAAATCTTTACATGGCTCCCTCCTTCTCATCATTCAAGTCTCAGCCCGACTACCACCTCAAAAAGGGTTGCGCTCATCCTTGCATCTGGGGGAAGTCCACAGACTCTCCACTCACTTTCCATCCATGGCCCATTTTCTTTTCTACATAGAACATGTCCCTATTCAAAAGGATCTGTTGATTCAATCTCAAGTTAGTCTTGTTCACTAAGGGTTTCTTATCTGTCTCTGCCATTGGAACGTCAATTCCCCAAGGGAAGGAATCCAAGTGACGCCTGGGGAAATACTTAGTCACTATTTACCCAATGATGACGGCCCCTGGGGGGGCTAGTGGTGCTACTGTCTGCCACCTGTGCTGCAGTTAAGGACTGCAGCTGACCACAAGTGAGGCAGTCATCACGCAGTCAGGATCACCCCTGCTGGCAGGGAGGAGGCCAGGTGCAGCCGAGGGGACAGAAGATTCATTCCCCACATGGGCTCTTTCCCCTGTAACACTCACCCCCCTGTCTGGGGATCTCCCTGCACGAGTCTGGCCCATGACAGGCACATTGGGACCCTTTTACAGCCCAACACAGAGGGAAACCCTGGGTTACGGATGTACCAACAAGGGGGAAGTCTGCCTTCTCTGGGAGCCACAGCAGCTTCTGTCCATTCCAGGTGCGGCGTGGGGGCAGACCGGGGTTGTAATTGTGCCGGTTGTAGTTGTCATCATACAGGCTGATGAGATAGCGGTGTGAGGGCTCCTGGTGGTGGGTGAGCAGGTGTTTGTACGGGAGCCCCTGGAAGGACAGACACATCGTGGGCATTATCGATTGGAGCAAGGCAGTCCACATGTGGCGGAAGGAGCAGAAGCTGGAGCCACCAAAAGGGGGGACACACTTGTTTGTCACAGCCCCACCTTCCAACATGGGTCCCAGCCTTGTGCAGTCGGTTCTCTGGACAATGGGGCTCCCAGCCTCTGCCAAGTCAATTCAGGCCTAGAACGAGCTATGGCGACACATTAAAATTAAAGTCGGGACACCCAACTGGATGGGAAAAGAGTCAAAACAACGGCGTGGCATGCCGTCTCAATCTGAAATTACCCCCTTTGGTTTGTCTCAAGTCCCATTCCACCCAAGTACATCTTCCCAAGGGAGGTAAGAGGCATTGAATAGCAAGGCTGACATTTGCACCTTCTGTTTCAATCAGTTCCTGTGGGAAGAATCAGAGGACAATCGCCTTCTCCTACAGAGGATTTACGGCTCCCTCAGCTGGAAACTAGGGGAGTGATTTCTTTGGTAGAGGTTCTTTACAAAGCCGTGCTCTCCGTTTCTCAGGGATATTTGCCTGAATTAGTAATTTTCCTAAGGAAATCCTCCTGGCCCTGGAAGGAAATGCTAGGGGACTGGGCTGATTTACAGGGGAGGATAATGTTGATTTCCATGCCCGTCCTCTTGTCAGGAGCAGACAGGGAGGTCTGTGTCTAATGTGGTCTGGAAACACCAGCTGAATCCAGTATTTCAAGTGGCTGCTCCATAAATAAGTCAGATCACAATGCCAGAGGGAGACAGGGAGAGGAGGGTGCAGGCGTTGAAGCCGAGGTTCCCAAGATCCACATCGCCAGGTGTCCCTTTGCATCTACCCAACACCAGGGAAAGCCGGTTGGAGGGTTTCCCACTGTCAAAGAGAAGTGCTGAGGACATGCCCCGGCACAGCCCAGGGCCCGGCCGGGAAAACAGAGGAGCCAAGAGGGATTTTCTTGCCCCTTCTCTTGGTTTCTGGGGCTGCCCCCCCCCAGGGGGGGAGGGGGAGAAGGGGGTCCTCCCCAGGTGGTGATTCTGTAACCCCCATCCATCCACAGTCAGCTTAGGGAGCAGATGCAGTTTGTCTAAGGAAGAAGAGGTAGGAGATGGGGACGGAAGTCATCCCAGGAGGAGGAGGGCAAAATGAGATGACCAGGCAAGAGTTGGCAGAGCTGACGCAGCTGCCAAGAGGTACTACCTCCTGAGGTCCAGGGCATCTGACACACAAACAAGTTCTTAAAAAGGAATAGCCTATTGCTTGATTCTATTGTTTGGTGGGTTCCTCACGCTAACCTGACTGTCTGTGCAGTTACCCCCTTTAGCAGGGCTCACAATAGATCCAAACATCCTCAAGAAGGGGTACCTAACATGTATTGAGGACTAGGCTACGTGCCTCCAATACGGGCTGTCAGTGGTTAGGAACCGGGACCCCCAGATCATGGGTTCATTCTGATTTGCTTATGTTAAAATACATTCACATCTTCAGTGCTGGTGAAGGCCGGCTGCCCCAAGGCATCAGCGTGGAGCAGGGATGCCAGCAAAGTCCAGAGGTGCCAGCACTATCCACCCAAAGATCACTGCTACCCATTTTTTTTTTAGCATAATGTGTGATTTCTGTGGTAGTTCTTTCCTGACTCTATTCACTTTAACTCAATATTTACCTTTTTCTTGGTTTCTCCCAATTTTTACTTTATCCTCTTGGAGGAATGTGGAGGGATGGGGGGGAAATGATCCAGGAAAATACTGGCATCTAGGGTGGGACAACGGTACCAGCCTGAATTTTTTTGTGGGGTTTTTTGGTATGCTGTATGGCGGGGGTCAAATTTCATTCTTTTTTCCGTGTGAGTATCCTGTTATTGCAGCACCATCTATTGAATTTTTGTTTGCTTGTTTGCTTGCTTGCTTGTTTGTTTTGGGGGGAAGTGCATGGGCTGGGAATTGAGCCTGGGGCTCCCGCATGGCAGGTGAGAATTCTACCACTGAACTACCTTTGCATCCCCCAGCCTGAGGTTTAACTGCCCTGTGGGGCATCTCCTTACCCAGATACTTAAGGGTTAATGTGATTGGCAGTCCCCGGGGGCAGGGAAAGGTGTTGAGAGGACTGAATTTCCCAGGAAGGGTCTGGGCTGGCTGCTGTTCCCTGAGCTCTGTTGGGGGTGGGGGTGGGGGGTTGAGAACGAGGGGCCGCCACCCCGCTTACCTCAACTCGCCTCTTCCCATACCACCTGGAGATCTGGTCCGCTCTGTGGCCTGGGAAGGGGACATACTCTTTTCTGTAAATGCACTGGGGTGTTTTATCAGTGGCTCTGGTGAACTGGAAAAGATCAAATATTCAGGAGTGGTTCTGGGATGTCCTTCGCCTCACCCCGCAGGTTGGCAGAAAATGGGGAAATATGGATCCCAGGGCGCCCCGCCCTGCATGGGCGTGGCTGTCCTCCTGCCTTCCAGTATTTGACAAGCAACACGCTCAGGGGCTGTTTCCCCGGAAAAGCCAGGCCTGGCATCTTTTGGCCATGATTCACACGTCTGTGTCCTTTTCCTTTTACATCTCCTCTCCCCTCCCCCGCTCCTGCCTTGCCTCTCCCTTTATTTTTATCCACAGCCTCTTTGTGCAATCTCCTCTAGGTGTGAGGCCAGCCACTGCCTGGCCCATGGGAGCCTGAGGGGATGGATGGCCCTGCCAGCTTCTCCCTTTGTCCTTCCTACCCTGGAACTCACTGTTCTCTTAATAAGGTGAAGTGCAATCAAGGTTCATAATAAGGTCAAGTGCAATCAAGGCTCATAATAAGGTCAAGTGCAATCAAGGCAATCAAGTGCAATCACACCTCCGGTGACATCAGGCCAGAGGTGTGGTAAATGCTTCTGGAGTGCCTTGAAAGTAAAAACTCAAGTGCACGCATGAGCAAGGCCAGGTGAGCCAGAGAGCAGCAGCACTGCCCAGACATGTGCCACGCCTGTGGCTATGAGGGGAGGGCCAGGCTGGGACAGAGGAACTGGGGACAGGGAGAATCCAGATGCTGATAAACACTCCCCTGAGAATAGCTCTGAGGCATGGCTATCTTGACACTTCTGCTGGGGTGTTTCCAAAATCAGATGGAGACCTTGGTGACTGGGTGAACAGTATTCCACTAAGTAGGGTGCAGAGGCCCTGGGGCCCTGGATTGGGAAATAGCAATGGACCTCCCCGCCCCCCTCCTGCCAGTGCTCCTTGGAGCCTTCTGCCCATATCTCTCTCTCCTTACCTTCCTTCTCTCCTCCACCCAATTTCCAATCAGCACTTTGGTGGAATACTTGGGCTCAATCTGCCAGCTGGGAGTAGAGTATGACTGTGGGCTTGCTGCGGTCGAAAACATGGTAAGGATTTGCCCCAAGTTTCTTTGACTTAATGCGATTGACGGTTTCTAGGTGGTGCTATGGAGTTACCAAATTTGGGGTGCCCCTTTCTCCTCCCAGCTGCGCTCCTGGGTGGGTAGTGACTGCCCTGCTAACTTCAGGGAACAAAAGAGCTCTGAGAGTCCACTTCTGGCCTCCAGGGAGAGCTGGCCTGGTCTCAGGTTCCCTACTGTTGACGGTCTCCATAGCGATAGACTCTGGGTATAAAACTCTCCTTAAGGGGACAGCTGATTGTGCAGAAGCAAAATTAACCCCACACAAAAATACCCAACAACAACTACCACAAAAGCAGGGGCCGGGGGACGTGGGACCTGTGTTGGCGACCCCAAAAGGGCCATTATCCTTGCTACATTTTTAAAATTGGAGTGACACATTCTGCTAGGACTTGATGAGCCCTGATGCCCCAGGCCCCAGCTTGGAAGATATTTAGGCGCCTTCACTCATTCAGTCCTCCCGCCAGACAGCGAAACCAATCTCCATCTGGCAGGGACCACAGTCAGGGCAGGGCTAGAGGCAGGAAGAGAGAATGTCCTTTCCAACAAAGGCAAAGGAGAGCCACGCCTTCTGCATAATTTCACTTTTAAAGTCTTTTTATTACAAAATATAGCACAAGCATGGAAAGGTGCATTAAAGATAATTGTACAGACGTGAATTATTGTGCAGGAAAACCCCACAAAACCACCACCATGTAGGTCAAGAAATAAAATATGCCAGCATCCCAGAAGTGCCCCCCCCTTTCTCCCTAAAAGGTAACCTACCATCGTGACTTTTCCAGGGAATACTTTGCTTTTCTTTATATGCTTAGCAGCAAAGGATGCCTTCCTAAACACTAGTGTTTAGTTTTGCATACATGTAGGCTTTATATAAATGTAATCCTCTGGTATGGATTCATTTGTGTGGCTCCTTTTCCTCGGCGTAGTTTACATGTTGTTGTGTGGGGCTGGGGTGGGGGTTGTTTCTGTCTCAAACATTGTACCTGTCTCCGGATGCACAGATGTAACCATTCCCCTAAGGCATCAGTTCTCAAGTTTTTTGGTCTCAGGACATCTTTACTCTCTTAAAAATTGCTAAGGACCACAGAGGGCTTTGCTTTATATATATACGTATATATATGGATTATATCCAGTGATATGCTAGAACCAGCTTGTACCAGCTCACAAGAGCCATTGTGTTTATCTCTTCCCAGCTCCACGTTGGGTGAAGTCACATGGATTGCTTGAAATTAGCTATGGTGGAAATATTTACACCACAGAACTGATAATCACTACAAATTTGGGTGTTTTACTTTCATTTTATTTTTTTATCAGAAGGCTGGTGTACCAACCAGCACACTACCGGCTATATCTATTAATATTTACTGTATCAGAAATTAAAACCAAGAAAATGTTGGAATATTTATTTTATTCTTCTAAAAATAATGAAAACCTCACTGCAGATTAACATTTTTATGAAAAATAGCTCATTTTCAAAGCAAACCATTTAGTGAGAAGAGTGGCATTGCTTTATATTTTTGCAAATCTCTTTAATGGCTTGCCTAATAAAAGACAGTTAAATTCTCCTATCTGCCACTGCATTCAGTCTGTTATGGTATGTTGTTGAGTTTAAAAGAGAAACTCTGTCCTCACACAGACATGTAGTTAGAAAAGAGGATTATTTTAATATTCTTTGCAGAAAATTGTGGATATTCTTTTTTGATACTACACCAAAGCTAAATGAGTCATTGTCTCTTAAAGATTTGTTGCCGTGTGGAATCAAAAACTTTCTGTGAAATTGTTAAACTCTTAATTTAAAATAAATTACAGTCTCCTTTAATGGGTCTTGGAGACTTCCAGGGGTTGGTAAATTATACTTTGAAAACTACTGCTCTGGGATACATACCTAAAAGTAGAATTGCTGGATCACAGGTTTTGTGTGTATCTTCAATTTCACTGGATAATGCCAAATTATTTTCCAAAGTGATTTTATCAATTGACATTCCTACCCGCAGTGTATGAGAGTCTCCATTTCTCCACATCTTCACCATCATTTGTGATTATTAGACCTTTAAATATTACCTATGTGGTGGTGTAAAGTGGAATATTACTGTGATCTTAATTTCCCTGATTCCCCATGAAGCTAAGCAAAATTTTATTTATTTATTGGCCATTCATATTTTCATTTTGGGGAAGTATCTGTTCAACTCTAGAGTTATTCTGAATAGGAACCATTTGTTGGTTCAATGTGCCACAAATATTTTCTCCCACTCTGTGTATTTTCACTTCCTTAATGGTGCATTTGGATGAATGATTAAGGAAATTCTACTGCAGTCAAATTTACTGCAGTAAATTTTTTTGTCTATATGGTTAGTGCTTTTTCATATCCTGTTTAAGAAATATTTCCATACCCTGAGGTCATGAAGACATTCTCCTATATTAACATTTAAATGCTTTTTTGTTTTGTCTATCAAAAAATAGGTCTATGACCTAGTTGGTGTAGACTTTTGCAAATGGTGAAAGGCAGGGGTGAAAGTTTCACTTTTTCCCCAAATATATATGTATCATTTAATGAAAAGACCCCTTTCTCTCCACTACTTTACAGTGCTTCCTTTGTCATAAATCAAGTATCTCCATATATGTGGGTCCAGTACCTGGGCTGTCTTGTCTGTTCAATAGATCTACTTTTCTATCCTTGCAGAATACTATAGCTTCTGTAACAAAATGGGTGATTCTTAAAAACATGGTCAATTAAAGTTGCTACTGAGAAAATTGCTGTCAGTCCAACTATTACTTCTTTTAAGGTTTGTACTCTTTATAAACATTTTTTTGTCTTCTGATTTTCTTTAGCTTCATAATCTGAAATGTCTAGGAATGGATTTCTTTATGCTGCTTGGGGAGTGTTTCCTCTATCTGTGTATAGATATCTTTTAATCATTTTAGAAAATTCTCAGTCATTATCTGCATAAATATTACTTCTGTCTCCTTTGTCCTTTCATTCTGGGACACCAATTATATATTTGTTATACTTTTCACTGACTCCTCAATGCCTCTTGCCCTCTTGTATGAATTTTCTATCCTTTTGTCTCTTCAGCCTTTATTCTTGATGGTTCCTATCTCCAGATATTTTATTTATAGAGTTGATATAAATCAACTCTATCCCAGTTGATTTATCCTCTCTTCAACTGTGCCTAATATGAAATTAAGCCCATCCACTGAATTTTTTTCAAATCATCCCTTGCCAACCATTAAATTTTTAATTTCATTTCTAAGTTCTAGAGTTTGTTTGATTCTTTTGTAAGAATAGTTCCAAGTTCTTATTTTTTTACCTTTCAAATTTTCAAATTTAGATTTTTATCTTTTTGAACATAGTAAAAGAACTATTTTACAGCATGCAGCTGAGGAATCCAATACCTGGAATCCCTGGATCTGTTCTTTTTCTCTATTGTTTCTGTGGGTTCTTGTTGCTAGCTCTCCTCTTCTCATGTGCATGGTGTTTAAAACATTATTTGTAAACTAACTTCAAACTTAGAATGATATTTTGACCTCCCGAAATGGTTGCCATTTGCATTTCAAGTACCTGAGGACATTAGAAATTAGGAATTTCTTTAATCCAATTAGGTTGGACATTGTCAGTATTGTATAGTCACAATTCAGTATGCTTTATGCTATGCTAGAGGAACTATGGTGTGCTATGCAAGTCCGTAAGAGAATCTAATACTGCTCGGCACAGGAAGTCTTTCCAGAGGTGTTGCCCAAGATGAGACCTGAGGGGCAAATAATGAATTGACTTCTTCCCTCCTGGTCCAGCACAGCCTAGAAATGCTTCTTAAAGAAAGTAAATCCACTTAGAATTATTGCAGAGGGAACAGAACAGTAGCGAGGTGGTGGACTTGGAACTCAGACAAACTTGGCTTCAAATGCCAGTTCCATGACTTATCAGCCATTTGACTTTGTTCAAATTCCTTGGGTCCTTAATCTATAAATTGGGAGTAAGTATCATGTACTTCATGAGATTATGAGAATTAAATGAGATATCACCTAAAAGCATGTCATAAAATGCATGACACAGAGAAAGGGCCAATAAATGTCAGTTCCTTTCTTTTCTTTGTGCTTAAGTGAAATTTATTTTAGTAACAAAATCAAATCTTTTCCTATGATAAAGGATCGTATTTGGGAAATTGGGGCAGATCAAACCCAAACAGGGTAGTCTCAAATTCTCTCGAATAGAGGATTCTTGAACACAAAAGTAACTTGTTTTCCCCACCAAGGGCTTCACTCTGGGTCTGATAAGGGGCAAGGCCGTAACTGTGTCTGAATAGGGGCATATAACTATCACACCTTACGTAGATGTGGCATGCTTTCCATTCAACTCACTTGATCCTTGTAACAACCCCATGCACTAAATATGGTTATCCCCACTTCACGGTGAGAAAGCTGAGCAACTGAGAGGTTAATACATGGCAGACCTCCAATTAGCATGAGACCACATGTCTCTCTTCACTGTGCCTCCTGCAAGGGGCCTTGCACACGCAGCAGCTGTAAGCCCAGAATGCTTCCCCTCAACTTAAAATTCAAGTGTCCTATCCTGGGGTGATGACAAAGGCTTGGAGCTGTTTTACAGTAAGGGATACAGACAATGGGGTGGGGGTGGGGGTCCTACGACTAGGAATGCTTTGGATGTGAACTCCAGACACAGCCTTACTTGATTTCCCTTCTGCAAGAATGTGCAAGACAAGGACAGTTGCAATGTTGGGATAGGGGTATTCTGGCCAGGGTAACCTTGGAAAGCAAGACTTTTGGAAGGAGGCAAAGGTGTTGACAAGGCAACAACCCAATACTATTACAGCCTCCCCACACTCCACAACTGATCCTTCAACACTCCTTTAAAAGTGCAGACATGCTGATCATGGTGATGAATATACTACTATGTGATGATATTCTGAGCCATTGATTGTACACCATGTACGAAATGTTTATATGTGAAGAATGTTCGTGTTTGTATGTTGCTTTGGCTTGTCAATTAAAAAATAAATAAAATTAAAATATATATACAGAAAAGTCAGGTGCACAGGTAGTTCCATGGTAGAATGCTTGTCTGCCATGCAGGAGACGCAGGTTCAATTCCCAGATTGTGCACCCCCAAAAAAA
>PVIY010045538.1:0-19022 GCA_004026745.1 Myrmecophaga tridactyla | reverse complement strand
AAGTTGAATTTCTCCCCGTTCTCACCATTCCCTGAAGGGGGCTTGCAAATATTTTTCCAGTCACTGATCAAATCATTCTGGGATTCATCGGGGAATCACTCTGGACAAACCAGCAAAATCTCATGTGGCTACCTGAGATTCCAAGTACTTATGACATTTAATCAAACTATCTACATGGGTTATATTAGGAAATGCTCTAAGACTACAGATTTTTGTGCATTGATCTTCCACCCCATCACTTTGCTGAAATTCTTTAATAATTCTAGTATCTTAGTTGTAGATTTTTTGGGACTTTTTATATATAAGATTATGCCATCTTCAAATAGTAAAAGTTTTATTTCTTCCTTTCCAATCGGATGTCTTTTTATTATTATTTTTTTTTCTTGCTTTATGCTCTAGCTAGAACTTCTTGTATGAAGTTGAATGGCACTGGTCAGTGGGCAACTTTGCCTTGTTCCTGATCTTAGAGGGAAAGCCTTCAGTCTTCCCCCATTAAATATTAAGTTTATGGTTGTTTTCTCATATATACCTTATCATGTTGAGGAAGTTTCTTTCTAGTCCTATTTTTCTAACTGTTTTTATCAAGATAGGATCCTGAATTTTGTTAAATAAGTTTTCTGCATCAGTTGAGATGATCATGTTTTTCCATTTGTTTTTTTAGTGTGGTGTATTACATTAATTCATTTTCTGATGTTGAACTACCCTTACATACCTGAGATAAAACCCCACTTAATCATGGTGTATAATTCTTTTGATATGCTGTTGGAATTTGGTTTGCAAGTACATTGTTGAAGGTTTTTGCATCTATATTCATAAGAGAAATTGGTTGGTAATTTTCTTTTCTTGTAGTATCTTTATCTGGCATTGGTATTAAGGTGATGTTGGCCTTATAGAATGAGTTTGGTATTTTTTCCTCCTCTTCAATTTTTTTGGAAGTGTTTGAACATGATTGGTATGAATTCTTCTTGGAATGATTGGTAGAATTCACCTGTGAAGTCATCTGGTTCTGGGCTTTTCTTTGTTAGGAGGTTTTTGGTGACTGACTCAATCTCATTGCTTGTAATTGGTCTGTTGAGGTCTTCTATCTCTTCTACAGTCAATGGGCATTGTTCGTGTGTTTCTCATACTGTGTCCATTTCATCTAAGTTGCCTAATTTGTTGGCATGCAATAAAATAAACAAATTATTATAATTCATAATAAGATAAACAAATTTTATTATTATAAACAAATATAAAATAAACATATATTATAATCATTTTTATCTCTGTGGGGCCCATAGTAATGTCTCCCTGTGATTTTCTGGTTTCATTCATTTGTGTCTTCTCTCCTTTTTTTATTTTTCAGTCTAGTTGAAAAATAGATTTTTGATATTTTTTGATAAAAAATTTTTGATATTTTCATAGAAACAACTATGGTTTTGTTAATTCTCTCTATTCTTTTCATTCTCAATTTCATTTATTTCTACTCTAATCTTTGTTATTCCTTTCTCTCTGTTTGCCTTAGAATTAGTTTGTGCAGTTAGGTAGTTGATTTTAGCTCTGTTTTGTTCTTTAATGTAAGCATTTAGGGCTATAAATTGCCCTCTCAGCACCGCCTTCACTGCATCCCATAAGTTTTGATACGTTGTGTTCTTGTTTTCATTTATCTCAAGATATTTACTGATTTCCCTTGCATTTTCTTCTTTGACCTACTGATTATTTAAGAGAGTGTTATTTGGCTTCCAAATAGCTTTGGATTTTCCAGATCTCCATCTGTTATTGATTTCCAGCTTCATTCCATTACAGTAAGAGAAGATTATTCATATTCTTTCAATCTATCTTAATTTATTGAGACTGGTTTTGTGACTCAGTATGTGTTCTACCCTGGAGAACTATCTACGTGCATGTGAAGAATGTATATCCTGCTGATTTGGGGTGCATTGTTCTGTGCATGTTTGCTGGGTCTATTTCATTTATCATATTATTCAAGTTTTCTGTTTCCTTATTGATTTCCCATCTAGATGTTCTATCGATTGATGAGGTGGTGTATGGAAGTTTCCAACTATTACTGCAGAGACATCTATTTCTCCCTTCAGTTTTGCCAATGTTTGCCTCATGTGTTTTGGGGCACCATTATTAGGTGCATAAATATTTATGATTGCTATTTTTTCTTGTCAGATTGCCCCTTTTATTGATATATAGTGTATTTCTTTGTCTCTTATAACAACTCTTGACTCAAAGTCAATTTTGTCTGATATTGATATAGCTACATCAGCTCTCTTTTGATAACTTTTTGCATGGAATATCTCTTTCCATCCTTTCACTTTCAACCTATTTCTATCTTTGGATCTAAGGAGAGTCTCTTACAAACAACCTATTGTTGGATCATGCTTTTTTATCCATTCTGCCAAGCTATATACTTCAACCATTTTGTGATGAACCTAAGTCATCAGCAGAAATTCTGCTTTCTATGTAACTGCAGACAAAACTGTCACTTAACTTTCTGCCATACATAGCTTGGCTCACTCCTCCAGTTTCCAATATCATATTTTTAATTTCCTTTTGAGCTTTCACTGATACCATCTTTAAAGCCCAGATTTCTGGTAACAGTATGCTCAAGGCAGTTTCTCTAACATGCTCCTTAAAATCCTTCCAGCCTCCATGAACTTTCAGGTTCCAAAGCCGCTTCCGCCCCTTAAGGAATTTGTGGCACACTGCTTCAGGTGCCACCATCTGCATTGATTATCTGTTGCTGTGTCACAAATTGCCCCACACTTTAGCAACTTAAAGTAACACATTTGTTATCTCAGAGTTTCTGTGGGTCCGGAATCTGGGCATTGTTTGGGTATATTTGCTGTTTCAGGGATGTGCACAGGTATGTGTGTGAGGACGTGGACCTGACGGGAAAGGGGCTCCTTCCCACTCACTCTGGCGGTTCTCGGCTCCAGCCCCCAGCTCCACCCCCCTCCCACTGGGGGGACAGACTCCTCCCTCGCTGGCCGCTGGTGGGCATCCTCGACCCCTGTTCGGGGGCTCCCCTGGCTGCGTCAAGGCGGGTGTGCTCAGAGCAACAGATGAGTGTCCAGCGAGATGGAGGCCGGCGCCTTGGCAACTCCACCACGGAAGTGCCCTCCCCTCGCAGGTGCTGTTCTCCTTTTGTTTGGAACGAGTCCCTCAGCCCAGCCCACTCCGAAGGGAAGGTAACCAGGGCAGGTTCATCACATCGCCTTAGAAGGCTCCAAACCACAGACACCTTCTCTGCGCCCTCGCAGCCCTGTAATAGCTGTGCGACAGCTATTGATCTACTGATCAGATCCTCCACCAGAAGGTAAATCCTGTGAGAGCAGAGGACATGTCCTATTTTACCCGGTTTCTATCAAGCACTCACTATTTACTGTGAATAAGTGAATGAAATCCATAAATATATACGTATTTCACTTTAAAGTGCGTGTAACCTATCTGTGTATAGGTGTTGAAAGGATGTGGGAAAGCTTTAGGTACATGAAACCGTAAATAGTAATTCAGGACAACAATACGGTGGTAGAAATGCCACATGATCAATTGCTTCCAAAATATTTCTCTCCATCCTACATGGTGCGAAGAGATCAATTCTCCTGCTGCATTTCTATCAGCCAGTGTGGTCCAGGGAAACAGAGCCGACAGGCTATGTACGTGTGTCAGTGTGTGTGTGCGCGTGTGTGTGCGTGTATGTGCGTGTGTGTAAATGTGAGTTTATTACAGGCATCAGTTATGTGTCTGTAGGTCAGCAGATCTTAGCTGTGCAGGCCAGGCTGCACCTGGGAACGCTCAGGATGTCGATGAATCCCCAGGGCAGCTGAAGTCGAGATGGAAATTCTTCTTTCTGACCACTGGACCTCGTAAGTTCTCCGTTTGAGGTCTTCAGCCAATCAGATGAGACTTTTCTCAGCCATGGATGCAACTGACCAACTGAAGATTTTCATCCACAAAATAGCCTCACCGTGATGGATTTTGAGTACTAAATAGCAATGAAGAAGACGTTTATGATAAAATGGCAAGGAAAAACAGATGGAAATTAAAATTGTGACCACAGAGTCCCATGAAATATAAGAACATTAAAATGTCTCGTTTCTAAGTGTGCTGAGGCTGTGAGGACTTTCCCCCTGGGGTTACTTTCATGTTGATCAGTTTATTTGTATAAAAGTCCAACTCACACACATAGACACACCCCTCACCCAGGTAGGTTTTATTTTTATCTTTTGCCAGTAAGATTGGCAGAGATGAAAAAGAGTATTATCCGCTGTTGGCGAGAGCGCGCGGAGAAAGCGGCCTCCTCCCTGGCCGGTGGGTGTGCAGACGCTCAGCCAGGGCAGTTGGCAGCACCATCAAACGTCTGAAGGCGAACATGCCCTCTCACCCCCTGCCAGGAATTCATTTCAGAGTCACGACGAGGAAAGCATTCAAAGATGAGTCTATAAGGGTGTTTATTTGAGCACTTTGTAGTGGTAAAAATTTGGAAGCAACGTGACTAAAGGCTTGGCTGAACAAACTTGCTATATTCACCTAATAAATGAGATCATTGCAATTGATACTCTGTGAGCTGCAACTTTTTTGGCTTTTACCTCTCTTTAGAAAGATTCAACTTCATTAGATAAGGAAATAATACATACTAAATACTAACTATTAAACACCAATTGCAACCGCTTGAAAAGACTGTTATAAATTACTTCATTCTTAAGCTAGGCAGTGTAAGGCTCTAAGCTGATGTCTCCTTGCGGATTCTAACATAGCATGCATCTCAGACACTCGACATCCAAAATGTGCAGCTGCCTCCACCGCAGCTGCCAAATCTTCACTTCGGCTGAGGGCAAACTGTGGTTGCAGCTGCTTCGGTCCCAACCCTGGAGACACGCAAGACACCAAACTCCTCCTTCCCATCATTTGAGGTGTTGTCCAATTTTGTTGGCTTTACCTTCAAAATATCCCCAGAGTTTGCCAATTTCTCAGCACAACACGGCTTTCGTCTTGGTCCAGGCCACCTCCACGTCTCACGGGCTTCCTGCAGTTACTCCCACCAGGTCTTCCTGCTTCTGTGCGCACTCCCCTGAGGTCTGCTCTCCGTACAGCAGCCATAGCTCAGCTCTCACCACGCCTCTGCTCAAAACCCTGCCATGGCTCCCAGCTTCTCTCGGAGAGAAAGCCAAAGACTGTACACGGGGCGCATTCCTAGCCTTGGTCGCTTTTCTCATCTCACTCCCCTTCCACTCTGCCCCACCCATCCGGACTCCTTGCTGTTTCCCAAATATCCAGGATCTGCACATGCCGTGTCTGCCTAAAATTTCTCCTCTGGATCTCGGCTTTGCCATCTGGCTCAGCTCCTTCTCGTGTCAATGTCACCTCTCCATGAAGGCCACCGTGACCATTCAGCTGTCCTGAGCCTCACCCTCCCCTTCATTCCTATGCAGCCTTTATCACTGTCTCACACGTCAGAGTTTGCTTTTCTAGTGGTTATTATTCAATCTTTGTCTCCCTGTTACAATCTAAGCTTGCTGAGTTTAGAATCTTTGTTTTCGCACTGATACATTTTCGATGCTTATACGCACATAGCACGTAGCAGCATTTCAATAATATCTGCTGAATGTAGATAATTTGTTAATTTGTTCATCGAGCTGAAGGAAATTCGTAAAAATCATTTCACGGCCTTCTTAACCTATCTGCCATTTTGTGTAACTTTGCTCTGTTGTTTTCTCTCCATTCCCTTGAATCAAAGCTTGTGTGGCCTTCCCCAGACCTCTATCGGCATGTATCACTTCTATAATCATACTATGCATGTTACTCTATAGTTTCATCATTATCTAGTGCTTACTTTTAATCAATAAATAATGTTCCATTACATGGTTGCAACTTAATCAGTTCTGTGCTTATGAACATCCAGTTGTTACCTTTTATTGTTTCCTAATATAGCAATGCTAAAAACAAATATTCTTAAATATGGTCTTAGGATTGTTGCTTTAATTTCTGTAGGCTGTGTTTCCAAAAGTGGAATTTCTCATGTCAGAGGGCACTTGTGCCTTTATTTTAATATTGAAAGATTTTTTCTCAAAAAAGTTTGTAGTAATAACCAGCAACTTTTTAGCGTGCTTTCCCTAAATCTCATATTGTTGCTGACACTGAATATCATCATTTTTAAACTTTAAAAAAAATCTGGAATGGTACAAAATGGCATATCAGTATTTATTTAGTGTGCAGTTCTGTGACTTTTTATGGGTTTGATCCCCTTTTCATCAATAATTTGTTTGTCCGCCACTGGGAACTGCTTACTTGTATCTCTTGCCCCTTTGTTTGTTTTTTTCTGTTTTTTTTTTTTGCATGGCAGGCACAGGGAATCATTGTCCCTTTGTTTTCATCTTATCAAATAGGAATAGGAGAAGCTTTTTTATATATTCTGAACACTTGCCATTTGTTATATGTGCTGCAGCACAGTTTTTTCCTAATCTGTCACATTCTCCAATTTTGTGGTATCCTTGACATCTCAGCATTTAATTATTTTTCTTTTTTTCCTTTAACTCTTTTATAATTCTTGTATTATCTAAGAAATTCACCCCCATTTATAAAATCAATATTTTGGTTTATTTTATTCTGACACTACATGCATTCTAATATGATATGTATATTCCATCCACTCAGAATTTAGTGTATGCTGTGATTTACAATTCTAACTTTTTTCCATGTGATGAGTTAATTATTCCCTTTTCCCCACTGAACTGAAACACTATTTTTGTTATTTATTACCTTGCCACATATACCTGCAGCTATTCTCGGACCTTCTGCTCTCTTGTACTAACCTATTCAGAGCCTGTAGAATCCCAGGATGACATTCACTGAAACAGATGTATAATTATTGACATGGGAAAGTTTTCATGATATAGTGTTAAGACATAAAAGCAGATTACAAAGCACTATCTTCCATTAAAAAATATATGTGTGTTTTATACATAGAAAACTGAAAGAACCTAAAATGTTAATAATAGTTATATCTGGGTAAATAAATTATAGGTGAGTTGATTGTTTATTTTCCCATAAGCATTTCCTTGTAATTAAAATAAAGGTAAAAAATTAGTGATGCTGCTTGCCCTGCAGACGAAAAGCTCCCAGGTGAGTTCTGTCCCACCGCCTGCCTGTCCGCGGCGTGGCCACGTTTGCGCAGTGGTCGGGAGAGCTGTGAGAAGCGAGGTGTCTGGGGCTTCGGGTCGCGCTGTCTGTCCGGCTGCGGTGCGAGCGGCTCCGCCTCCCGCCGCCTGCGGCGCTGCCATCAGCCACGCAGGAGTCACCTCGGGTGGGTTTGGAGAAGCTGCCGGTGACGCCGCCCGACGCAGAACTCCAGATGGGGCCGGCGCCTGCTGGGGGAGGAGGTGGAGCGTCCACCTGGGAGGCAGCGGGACGTGGGGGGGCCCTGGGAGGCAGCGTGCCGAGGGGCCGGCCCCCCGCGTTGCCACCAGGAGCTGCCCCAGAACCCCGTCTCCGCCACCCTCCTGCGGTGGCCGCTCGTCTGCCGGGACCCAGATGGGTCATCCTGGAGGTCGTTACAGGTGACTTTTCACTACGACCATTAATGATGTACCAGTTTCCCAATGTTTCTTGAAGTTCATGAGGTGCCCCGTGAATTTTATGTGTTTTGGCTTTTTAATGTAAACGGAATTGAAGTATTTGAAGTAGCACTTGCCATCCCGTGTCTTTATGGAGCAGCGGTAAGCCCGGACGTAGAGCCACTGCGCCTCGAAGAAGCTGCTTCCCGGGAAAGCCGTCGTCGGAGACCCCAGGGAGCTGCCTCTGCGGCTGCAGGCCCGGATAGAGAAGCGTCTGGAAGTCGCGGGAACAGCTAATGGAGGAAACAGCAGGACTGAAATGACCACACTGGGCTCCGCCCAAGGCCACTGCAGAGCTCATCAAATGATCTCCTTCCCATCGATCCGATCTTTTGACTTGATTTGCTGCCCTAATGAATGTGTACACTATACAAGTCACAAGACGAGGGCTCTAATAAATGCCACTTACATGCTGCCGGTAGTCCGACTTCTTATTTAATATGGAAATTATCATCTTTTAATTACTTTCTTTTCTTTATTTTTTTCTTTCCCTATATTCAGCATTCTATAGTGTCAGTTCAGTAATACTTTAATCTAAATCCTTTCTTGATGACTTTCTTGGAGAGTTGATTACTTTCTCCCCCAAGATTTATGAAGACAGCATAGAATCTGTGTCAGAGGCTCAAAATGCTGTTTGTGGCATGTATCGGGATATAGCAGTATAGGCCTGAATGGCAAAATAATTCAAAATATTATATATATTTGCTCATGTGTGTTATTCCCCTGTTAAAACCCCCCAAGTACACAGTGTGTCCTAAGAGTCAATCGATAATGAGGTCACTTTTGTATTTTAATATTTCAGCTCTAAAATGGAAAATCAATACCCTTTTGTGAAGAAGGGATGGAATTAAAGGTAAAACTCTTGTTGCCTTATTATCATACGTTTTATTATTTTACAATAAAGAAAAGTCTCTAGCATCCATTACTGCATGTAAATGATAATTTGGAAGAAGGTTGTATTATCTAGTTTTGCCCATTATTTGGATAATGGTGTAAGTGTTATAGTTTATATACTTCCAATCGCATTTCCTGAGAATCTCGGTTGTCCGTGCACCTGTTATGGAATGTGCACGGACTGTGCATCTCCTACAACTATCCGGCTTCCTGACTAAGCCGTGCGGTGTCCTAGGTCTCCTGTAGCCCTGCGGGTTGGCTTTACTGTATCATTCTCTTTTCACCCCAGTATCCAGGCCTGAAATGTGTCCGCCTCGCCGCATTTCCTGTCTTGGGCAAAGGCCACTTGATATGGTAATTATGTGGCAGTCTGTCGCTAATTACACGGGACAATTACTGCACCTGCTTTACTTTTGAGTAGTGGTGATCATTAAAGCAGTATGTGAGGATTGTTAAAGAAAACTTTTACAACAGAAAATTGTTCATAAAGCCTACTCCTTTGTGCACATTTTTGAAAATCCTTTCAGAGATTTTTCTGTATATATAACTTTGAATGCAAATATGATTCTTTTTTGTTTAATATATTTTTTGCCATTTTCTTTGGTAATAAATACGCATAGCATAATTACATAATATCTCATTTTGTGAATATACAATAATGTTTCTCATTAATCTTAATCTGTATTGATAGACATTTATGTAATTTATTATTTCTTACTATTACAAGTCATTGTGCATAAAAGTGCTTATTTTTCCCAGTCTTATTAAGAAAGGGGCTATTATTGAAACTTTTTCTTACAATTTTATGATTATTCAATTAGTATTGAGGTTGAGCATCTTTTTTGATGTACATTATTTAGATATTCTTAATAGGATTCTTTTTTATTAGAGAAGGTGTAGGTTTGCAGAAAAATCATCCAGGAAATAGAGTTCCCATACTCCCCTTCAAAACCCAGTTTTCCGTATTAATAGCACTTTGCATTAGTGCGGTTCCTTTGTTACAAATGGTAAAACTTTGTTATTATAACTCTACTATCTGCTAAACTCCAAGTTTACATTAGGCTTCACTTTGTGCTGTATAGTCCTACAGTTTTTTTAAAAATTTATTATAGTAACATATATACAACCTAAAATTTCCCCCATTCACCACATTCAGAAATGTAATTCAGTGGTGTTAATTACACTGACAATGTTGTGGTGCCATCCCACCATCCGTTACCAAAATTTTCCCATCACCCTAAATAGAAACTCAGTTCCAGTTAAGCATCGCGCCTCCACCCCCTCCCCCACCTTGGCCACTGGTAACTCTTATTCTAGTTTCTGACTGTATGAATTTGCTTATTCTAGTTATTACAGTGAGATGACACAAACTTTGTGCTTTTGTGTCTGGCTTTTTTCACTCAACATCATGTCTCACGATTCATTCACAGTGCTGTATGTATCAGAACTTCATTCATTTTTATGGCTGAACTGCATTTACCTAATATCTAATGGTATTGAACATCTTATGTGCTTTTTTTTTGCCATTTGCATATTTTCCTTAGAGAAATGCCTTTCTTTTAACCATTTTTAATTGGGTTATCCTTTTGTTGTGGAGACGAAGGATTTCTTTATAAATTTTGGATATTAAACCTAATGGATACGTGGTTTCCAAATATTTTCCCCCACGTGTAGTTTATCATTTTACTTTCATGATGGAGTTCTTAGATGGACAAAAGCTTTTAGCTTTAAAGAAGTCCCACTTATCTATTTTTTTCTTTTATTGCTCATGCTTTTGGTGTAAAGTTTAAGAAAACATCGCCTGATACAAGATCCGGAGGATGCTTCTCTCAGTTTCCTTCTTGGAGTTTTACAGTCCTGGTTCTTAGATTTAGGTCTTTGGTCCACTTTGAGTTAATTTTTTGTATGTGATGTGCGACCGGTCCACCTTCACTCTTTGCCACCTGGACGTCCAGTTCTCCCAGCACTATTTGTTGAAAAGACTGTTCATTCCCAATTGAATGGACTTGAGTGACAATATTTAGTTTTCCAACCCACGAATTTGAAATGTGCTTCCACTTATTTAGTTCTTCTTTGCTTTCTTTAGCAATGCTTTGCAGTTTTCTGTGTAGTAGAAACAGAAAAGTCCTTTACTTCCTTAGTTAGATTTATTCCTAGATGTGTGATTTTTTTAGTTGTTATTGTAAATGGAATATTTTCCTTATTTCCTCTTCGGTTCACTGCTAGCTTATAGAAATACAACTGATATTTGCTTGTTGTTCTTGCACCTTGCCGCTTTGCTAAATTTGTTTGTTAGTTCTAACAACTTTGTTGTGGATTTTTCAGGACTTTCTGTATAGAAGATCATGTCATCTGCAAATAGGGAAAGTTTTACTTCTTTGTTTCCAATTTGGATGCCTTTTATTTTTTTTTCCTGCTTAGTTGTTCTCTCCAGAACCTTCAGTACAATGTCGAATAACAGTGGTGACAGTGGGCATCCTTGTCTTGTTCCTAATCTTAGAGGGAAGGCTTTCAGTCTTTTACCATTGAGTATGGTTGTGGGTTTTTCACATCTGCCATTTATTGAGGAAGCTACTTCTGTTCCTAGTTTTCTAAGTTTTTAAAATCAAGAATGTTTGCTGAATTTTGTGCAAATGCCTTTTCTGTGTATATAGAGATGATCACGTGTTTTTTTAAAAAATTCTGTTAATGTGATGTGTTACATGAATTAATGTTCTTATGTTGAGCCACCTTCGCATACCCAGAATAAATCCCATTTGATCATGATGTATAGTTCTTTTAATGTGCTGTTGGAATGGATTTGCTGGTATCCTGTTGAGAATTTTTGCATCTTTGTTCATAAGGGATATTGGTTTGATATTCTCCTTTCTTGTGGTATTTTTATTTGGCTATGGTATGAGGATGATACTAGCTTCACAGAATGAGTTCGGTGGAGTTCCCTCCCCTTCATTTTGTTGGAGGAGTTTGCACAGGATTGTTACAAATTCTTGGAATGTTTGATAAAATTCAGCCATGAAGCCATCTTGTCCTGGGCTTTTCTGTGTTGGGAGGTTTTTTATTACAGATTCACTCCCTCTACTATGTATTGGTCTGTTAATATCTTCTATTTCTTTTGTTTCAATGTGGATAGTTTTAGAGTCTCAAGGAATTTTTCCATTTCATTTAGGTTATTTATATTGTTGTTCTACAGTTCAAAGATCTCTTATTATCCTTTGTATTTCTGTGGGGTAGGAAGTAATGCCTCCTGTTTCATTTCTGGTTTTATTTATTTGCATCCTCTCTCTTTTTTTCTCTGTCAGTCTAGCTGAAGTTTTGTTGATTTTATTTCTCTTTCATGGAACCAACTTTCAGTTTTGTTGATTCTTCTCTCTGTTGTTTTTTTTAATTCCCTATTTCATTTATCTCCTCTCTAATCTTTGTTATTTCCTTCTTTCTGCTCACTTTGGGTTTAGTTTTTTCTTCATTTTCTAAATCATCCAGTTGTGAATTTAGGCTTCTGTTGCTTTTTTATTGTTTCACATATAGGTCAATCAGGAAAGCTAAGAACAATACCTGTTAGCTTTTTTTTTTTTTTTTCAGTAATAAGCTGGTCTATTGTTCTTGATTTTGGGGGGAGCATTATAATATCCTATTTTAATTTCTTGTTTCTGAATGGGATAAATGAGGTTCCTGAGGAGTTGCTGTTTGTCATGTTTCTGGGTTATATTACTTATTCTCTTCCCTTGAAAAAACATGCTTTCAAGATAAATTTACAAGAAAACTCTAAAACTCCTATATGAACGTTCAAATGTTCATTCACTCATGCATACACACACAGACGCATGTAAGTTTCTATCTTAGTGGGCACCGTCCTACACGCTAGGAAAGGAGAAGGATGAACTGGACAAGGGCTTGACTCCAGGTTGCTTTTGGCGGCTGGGAGAGTTAAGATGCCCACACTCAAGTAGCCCTCTATCCTACCCTGCCCTGAGTCCGGCTAAGGCAGCTACTCCTCCAGTGCTTTCTGGAATGGGGAATTCTAGAAGAGGTCGTCGGCATCACCCCATCCCATCTGCTCAGTCACAGCTGAGGCAGTGGTCTCAGAAGGCTGGGGCACAGACCTGCGTTGACACAGCTGCCGCTTGACTCCAAGTCCGAGGTGTCTCAGTGCTCCGTGCCCTGCCTTCCTCCGATTCACTGCAAGCAAGCTCTGAATTCATAACGACTTTTGGCTCATAGACTTTGTTGAGGACGCTGCCATCCTGCAAATTAACTTAATAGCTCAGGACTCTGGGTTAAGTTAATATAAAGAAATCACAAGACTTTTGTTACTTCACAAAGTCTCGTTCTAACTCTATTACAATTCTCTTATTTATTCGGTTTGCACCTTGCATTTGTCTTCAGAAATGGAAATTGATAAGAAGATTGAAAATGTCATTTTCAGTGTCTGCCAGCCCTGCTACCAAACTAATTGCTCTGTAGTGTAGAAGTAACATGACTGGGGCAGGAGTGTGGAAAGAAGAGGGGGAAGCATCTCAGAAAGCACAAATATTCTTTATTTTACTTTTTAATTAGAAAAGTTGTGAGCTCACAGAAAAATCAAGCATAATATACAGGATTCCCATATGCCTTTCTTCTTTATCAGAGTTAGCATTTAGAGCTATAAATTTCCCCTCTTGGCACTACCTTTCCTGCATCCCATAAGTTTTGGTATGTTGTGTTTTCATTCTCATGTGCCTCAAGATATTTTCTAATTTCCTTTGTGATTTCTTTTTGACCCATTGGTTGCTTAGGAATGCATTATTTAATTTCTACATATTTGTGAATTCTCTAGTTCTTCCTCTGTTATTGATTTCTAGCTTCATTCCATTGAGGTCAGAGAGGATACATTGTATAATCTCATTACCTTTTTATTTATTGGGACTTTTCTGTGATATAATATATGATCTCTTCTAGAGAGCAAGCCATGTGCACGATCCACGTGCTGCTATTGGTGAAGTGCTCCACAAATGTCTCTTGGCCTAGTGGCTTCATATGATCATTCACATCTACTGTTGATGAAGTGCTCCATAAATGCTTCTTGGTCTAGTGGGTTCATTTGATCACTCATGTCTTCTGTTTCCTTCTTGAGCTTCTGCCTAGACGTCATCCTTTATTGGAAGTGATGGATGATGTCTCTTACTATGAACGTAGAACTATCTGTGTCTCCCTCCAAGTCTACCATTGGATCATATGTATTTTAAATTCTTAAGGCTTCTCGCTTAATTGACCCCTTTATCAGTGTAGAGTGACTTTCTTTGTTTCTCATAGCAGTTTTTGACTTTATCTCTGTTTTATCTGATGTTAGTATAAGTCTGTAGCTCTCTTTCTTTACTATATGTATGGTATATATCTTTTCAATCCTTTCACTTTCAACCTACTTGTATCTTTGAATTGAAGGTGAGTCACTTATAAACAGCATATAGTTGTGTCACACTGGTAAATCCATTCTGCTAATCTCCAGCTTTTAATTGATGACTATAATCCATTTATATAAAGTTACTACTGATAATGCAGGATTTTCTTCTGCCATTTTGCTACATGATCTTTGTAAGTCTAGTATCTCATTTTTCCCTCAATTTTTCCATTAATGCTTACTTTCATATTTATTTGATTTTTTCATATTGTACCATTTAGAGTTCCTTTTAATTTCTTTCTGCGCACACCTATCACATATTTTATTTGTTGTTACCCCAGGGCTTAAATTTAACATCTTCTATCTATAACCATCACATTTGATTTTATACCAACTTGACTTCAATAGCATCACACACTCTATTCCTATATCCCTCTGTCCCCCACCTTTTAGTTATAGTTGCCACAAATTATATATTTGTATACTTTATGTTGAAAACCAAAGATTTATCATTACTTTTTATGAACTTGCATTTTAGAGCCTTTACAAACATGGAGTAACATACCAAAAAATAGAATGCAATAGTATTGACTTTTTCTGGTCACCTTTACTGGAGGCCTTTATTTCTTTATGCTGTTTTGATGAGCTGTCCAGTGTCCTTTCCTTTGAGTCTGTAGAACCTTAGCAGTGCTTGTCAGGCAAGTCTAGTGGTGACATACTGCCTCGGCTTTTGTGTATCTGGGAACATCTTAATTTCCCCCTCAGTTTTGAAAGAAAGTCTTGACGGATATAAAATTCTCGGTTGACAATGGTTTTGTCTCAGCACTTTAAATATTTGCTCCCACACTTCTTGTCTCCATGGATCTCTGATGAGGCATGAGCACTTAATCTTACTGGGACTCTCTTGAGCACCGCGTGCTGCTTTTCCCTTTGAACTTTCTGAGCGACGCACTTGTGCCTGGCGTTGGGGAGTTTGGTTGTGTTGTCTGACATGGTTCCATCCCAGTTGACCCTGTTTGGAGCTCGCTGGGCTTCTTGAATGCAAATATTTACGTCTTTTGTTAAATGTGGGAAGTTTTCTGCTTTTGTTTCTTTGAATATTTTTCTGCCCTTTCTTTCTTCTCCTCCTGGGACTCCCATAATAGGATATGGGTGTGCCTGAGGGTGCCCACAGGTCTCTTAGGCTCTGTTTCCTTTTATTCTTAACAATCAGAGGCTCTTCATTCAGCCTTGCCGCCTGTAGTCACCATCAAATCACTTGTTTTAGGCAAGTGTTTCTTCTATATGTTGGCTTAAATGAACACTTTAATGATGTCACTTATCATGTCTTCTGTTTGCTTTTTAAAATTCCTTTTCTTGCTGCTGCTCAGCCTGAATCATATCAATTGTCTTTTCTCTGAGTTCACTGATTCTTCTGTGAGCTCCAATCTGCTGTTGAAACTGTGTAGAGAATTCTTCATTTCAGTCGTTTTGGGCTTCAACTTCAGTATTTTTGTTTGATTACTTTTTAAAATTTCTATCTCATTATTAGATTCTCATATTGCTCATTCATTGTTTTCTTCATATCTTTTATTTCTTCCTTCATGTTTTCCTTTATCCTCTTGACAGAATGGAGGATAATTTTTTTAAGCCTTTGTCTGGTATATTCGAAGTCTTGTTCTCATCATTGATTATTTCTGAAGATTATCTTATTCTTTTGGATGGGGCCTCATTTTCTGTTCCTTTGTCTTGAAATCTTTGGTTGCACACTGTGCATTATAATATTTTAAAGTGCTAAATCTGGGATTTTGTCCCTGAATTGTTTGTTCCTTAAGTTTGTATCCAGCTGGTGTTAGGATAAAATGTTCTTGAATGCCAATTGCTAACAAAGCAAACAAAGTAGTGCGAAAGCTGCCTCCTTCGACATCCGTGACTGTTTTGGCTCTCCTACCCAGAAGACCAGCCTGGGGTGGATGATAATGCAAAGAACAGGGTCCTCTCTGCGGGGTGTGCCCCTGCTTGGGGCTTGCTCCTCTCTGGGCTTGCGTTTGCTCGTGGCCTTAGGGATTTCCCCAGATACAGGCACTCAAATGTCCCCTCCACTCCTTATAAAACAGATACTCGCTCCCTCCTTGGGGCTCCACTGTGTAACCTGATGCAGGTAATATTTTGTCCCGGGCAGCTCCAGCTCGATTAGTTCTCACACTGCTTCAGCTCAGCCAGCCGCGACTTCCTGAAGGACGATATCTGGGAATGCTACCCTGAAGCAAGTTCCAGTCTTCAGGCTTCCACCTGCTGGATTGCAGCAACACGCAAGCACCCCACGTGTGCACGGGGTCAGCTGCTCCCTCTCCATCAGGGCAGGGGACTCCCAGTGGATTAGGCAGGGCAGGGGGCTGCCCAGGGGCTGGCAAGACACCACAAGCTTCACCCGCCTTTTCTCAAGCTGTGTTTTCTTGGTTCGGAAATCACCCAGTGACTGCAACCTCTTAATTGTCTTCTGGAGTTTTGAGGAAGATGGCTCTGCTAGTCTTAGCTAGTTCTTACAAAAAGTCTGTGGAGGAACAGCTCCCTGGAGCATCCTACACCCCCACCTCTGCTGTAGAAGACAGTCCACATCTGTGAGCCTTGTTTGGCCACGCAATCTTTTGTCAAAAGTTTAATTGGTGTATTTATGATTGATATATAAGAAAGCTATATTAATGATATTTTTCACATATGTTGAATTATTTTCCAAGTTGGCTATTTAATTTTTAACTTGGCTTATTTTAGGTTTTGCTGTGCCGACTATATGTATAAGCAGTGAAGTCATCGTCCTCTTGGGTTTGAATCTTCTCTTCCTAAGAAAATTTCAGTACAAGAAAATTAATTTCCTTCCTTCTTTTCTTCTAATATTTTAGTATTTCATTGTCTTTTTAATCTTTAACTCATTGGGAATGTATTTATTTATTTATTTTTGGTGGCTGAGGGTGGGGTGGGAGAGGGAGGTAACATCTCATAGGGATCTAACTTTATTTATTTTTCAAAAAAGTTTTATTGGCCCAGTACCATTTGTTCATGAATCTACCCTAGCATTGCTAATTTGAAATGTCTCCTTAAGGATCGACAAAATTGTTACATAATATTAGTAAACATCATAGATGATATAGGCAACACATACACAACGTAAACACTTTTTTTTTTGGAAATGCTATCACAATCATGATATAATAATAATTCATGAAATTGTCTTTAAGTTGCCGCACACATGGCTATGGAATAACACCTCACCTGGCTGGGGCACTTTCAAGGCCATCTCAAGACTGAGAACATAAGGCTCAAATTCCCCGGACAGCTCATTGGACTTCATCTGATGTTAGGGTGCTGGGGTGGCTTTGCCTGGATTGCCAAGGGGGGGTTTCGGGTGCAGAAGTGCTTGGGAGCAGCACCAGCGGGCGGCGGGAATGGACAACCCGCTGCTGCCCCGACAGCAGGACTGGATGGCACCATGGTGGGAACGGTGGCAGAGAGAGGGCAGCCTCCCTACCTAGCCCCAAAATAACATCTAAACCCAGACATGCCTGGCCCCTCACCTGCTTCATCATGCTTTTAGATAATCCCACAAACGTGCTGGAAGAGCAGGTAGCTTGGAAGAACAGGTAGCCTATGCAGTGGGCACAGGCCACAGAAAATGATGTGAAATTGCAGCAGTTGAATGTTGGGGGATGAGCAAAGCAACTTGCAGGGTCATTAGCAATAAAAAAAATGAGCACTCAAAAGTGTCCAGCCTGAGAACCCTAAGCAATTGAGAAGAAATTAAGTCATAGTTAATTTTATTTTAGTGAGAGGCATATATTTTGGGGGGGAAGCTTATAGAAAATTAAAAATAATAAGTGAGTTTTAGTGTGTGAAACGGCTCCTCTCGTGACCAGGCATCTGAGCAAACCAGCCATTTCAAATGCACACACGCCCATGCACAGTTTGGGTCTGAAATCCTGTAAAGTACCACAAATGTTTCTATAAGAATTATTTTTCAAAAATTACAATATCTTTATCTGTGGGATGTTTAGTTCAGGAAATGTTTTAGCCTTTGAGAAATATGAAACTTTGGGGCAAATCTATGTAATTGTACAAAAACAAAAATTTGCTATTGGGTTAAATGAAATGACTTCATGGTTGGCATGTAAAGAGCATATTTCACTCGTTATTCTCACATGCGTTGAATCATATAATTGAAGGAAACAGTTGAAGCCAGCGCTCTCCACCCCAGGCAGAGTGCTGTGGGAATGTTTATGGCTCGTGGTCGCCCGGCCTGTCTGGTAAGCGCCGCCACCTCCTTAAGGCTGCAGGGAGGTGGCCCTGCCCTGCTGCGGCCTCTGAGAGTCCCGGGCGGGCAGCTATTTGCTGCCCCACATGCCTTGGAGTGTCCTGGGGCTGATTCGGCCTTTGGGCTCACTCTGGGAGCAGCCTGCAGGTGAACAAGGATGTGAGAAAGAAAGTAAGAAAGCTGCCACAGCCACACAGCAACACTGATGACAATTGCTACATCACCCCTTGCAGCCTCGCTTATCTCCCAGGTCGAGGGTAAAGAGCACGACAAACTTCCTTGTCTGCCGACGTAAGACCCAGAGCACCTCGGGTCTGTGTTCGTGGCATGTGAGCCCGGTGCCATGTGGGAAGTGTTCCATGGCTGTGAAAGGTGAGACGATGACCCGTACGTCACCTGGGGAAGAGATGTGCCGGATGAAAAGAGAACTTCTCAAGAACACCTGCAGGTCTTTCCGTTTTTTCAATTCTTCACCTGATAGATAGCAAAGAAGTACTTATAGAAGTTTCAGCACCTCACTTTTCCCAGTGGCAGACACTCAGGTGCGCTGTGACTCAGAGCACACAACCGAGAGCCAAACAAACGCGGAGTTCAGACGAGGAGGGGGCAGACGGCTGGGTGGTGGCATCCAGGGGCCCAGCTGCATGGTGGTCAACACCCGGTAGGTTTTCCGGAAGATTTCAGAAGACGGGAGAGAAGAAGGTTCCAGGTTCCTCTCCCCAGCCTGCTCCCAGGCCTCAGATTAAATGCAGACCCACAGAAAGGCGTTTATCAGCCTGGAGCCCAGGCAGCGCCACGGGATGCCCCGGGAGCACCTCTCTGGCATTCCACACGGCGACAGATCAGGGAGCGCCCGAGGCAGCTG
>PVIY010045537.1:0-19019 GCA_004026745.1 Myrmecophaga tridactyla | reverse complement strand
GGGATTTATTTTGTTGGTTCTTCAGAGGAAAGGCAGCTAACTTTCCACTGAGGTTCTTTCTTACGTGGAAGGCACAGGATGGTCTCTGCTGGTCTTCTCTCCAGGCCCCTCGGTTCCAATATCTTTCCCCAGGGTGACTTCTTTCTCCATCTCCAAAGGCCTGGGCTGAGCTGCAAGTGCTGAGATGAGGAATGCCGAGCTGCTTAGGCTGTGCTACATTGCGTTCTCTCATTTAAGCACCAGCCAATTAAGCCAAACGTCACTCATTGCAGCAGACACGCCTCCTAGCTGACTGCAGATGGAATTGGCAACAGATGAGGTTCACATACGGTTGGCTTATGTCCACAGCAACAAGACTAGGTATGCTCACCTGGCCAAGTTGACAACTAAATCTAACTAACACACCCTGTGATACACTCTCACCAGAATGTCAAATGCCAAAGATAAAAGGGGAATTATGAGAGCAACAAGAGAAAAGTGCTACGTCACAAACAAGAGATCCTCAATAACACTAAGTTCTAATTTCACATCAGAAACCATGGAGGCAAGAAGGCAGCAGTATGATATACTTAAGGCACTGAAAGAAAAGTGACAGCCAAAAGTTCTTTATCCAGCAGAACTCTGCTTCAGAATTGAGGAAGAATTTTAAATACTCACAAGATTAAAAAAAAAAAAACTGACAGAGTTCACCAACCAAAGACATGCTTGACAAGAATTTGAAAGGATCATAAGAAGATACCATGAACAACTGCATGCCAACAAATTAGACAATCTAGATGAAATGGACAAATTCCTAGAAACACATAAACAAACTATACTGACTCCAGGAGAAATAGATAATCTCACAGATCAATTACAAGTAGAGATTGAATCAATCAAAAACCTCCCAATAAAGAAAAGCCCAGGACCAAATGTCTTTACCATGAAAGTACAATAACAATCTACACTAGAATCATACAATTGGAGAAAATATTTGGAAACCACATTATCTGATAAAGGTTTAACACTCAAAATATTTCAAGAAATCCTTCAACTCAGCGACAAAGACAAACAAAGCAATTATAAAGTGGACAAAAGACTTGAATTGATATTTCTCCAAAGATACACAAATGGACAAAAAGTACATGAAGATGCTCAACACCATTAGCCATTAGGGAAATGCAAATCAAAACTACAATGAGATACCACTTCACAACCACTAGAATGGCTACTATTTACAAAACTGAAAATTACAAGTGTGGAGAAATAGGAATTCATTGTTGGTGGGAATGTAAAACAGTACAATTGATGTGGAAGACACTTTGGCAGTCCTCAGAAAGTTTCATATAAAATTATCATATGTAAAAGCAAATACATAACCTATTAAAAAAAAAAGAAAATACATCATGACCAAATTGGATTTCTTCCAGGAATTAAATAGTAGTTGAACAGTAAGCTACATACATAACAAAACTTATGCAAATCATCACATTAACAACGTTAAGAAGAAAAATAATATGATCAGTTCAACATATGCAAAGAAAGTTATCATATATTTAAAGAATCCTAGCAAATCAGGAATAAAAAAGGAACTTCCTTAACTTATACAGCATATCTACTGTACTGACAACAAACTTCATTCTTAAATGGTAAACTGATGATTTTTAAATCATCATAAAATGATATACCCACTGTGCTGGTTTGAAAGGATGTATGTACCCTAGAAAAGCCATTATTTTAATCTTAATCCCATTTTGTAAAGGCAGCTGTTTCTTCTAATCCCTATTCAGTACTGTATGTTTGAAACTATAATTAGGTCATCTCCCTGGAGATGTAATTCAATCAAGAGTGGTTGTTAAACTGGATTAGATGCAATGTGTCTTCGGGTGGGTCTTGATTCGTTTGCTGGAATCCTATAAAAGAGGAAACATTTTGGAGCATGAGGGAGATTCTGAGAGAGCACAATGATGTAGCCACAAAAAGCAGAGTCCAACAGCCTGCAACCTTTGGAGATGAAGAAGGAAAATGCCTCTTGGGGAGCTTCATGAAACAGGAAGCCAGGAGAAAGCTAGCAGATGACAGCGTGTTCACCACATGCCTTTCCAGATGAGTGAGAAACCCTGTGTTCTCTTGAGAGAGAAACCCTCAACCTCATCAGCCTTCCTGAACCAAGGTATCTTTCTCTGGATGCCTTTAATTGGACATTTTCTCAGCCTTACAACTATAAACTAGCAACTTATTAAATTCCCCTTTTAAAAAGCCATTCTGTTCCTGGTATATGTCATTCTGGCAGCTAGCAAACTAGAACACCCACCATCATCACTTCTAGACAACAGTCTACTAGAAGACCAAGCCATTACATTAAGACCAGAAAATAAATAGATGCAATACAAAAAGAATATAAAATTTTTAAAAATAAGAGAGTTTAGCAAAGTGTCTGCTTATAAAATCAAGAGGAGAAAATCAACTTGTATCAATAGAAGAAAATCAACTTAACCTCTATATACTAGACATAAACAGAAAATGCAATTTAAAAAAAATAACATTTACAATAGCAACAAAAAATAATACTAATAAATCTAATGAAAGATGTGTAAGACCTTTATGTGGTAATTAATAAAACTTTATTTAATGACACTGTGAAAAAACAAACTGAATGGAAGATTAAAAGACCCAAAGTGATTTGCACAAGTAATGCAATTCCCATCAAAATCCCAACCCATGTTTTAGGAGGGCAATTTTCCAAAAGATCTTGAGGTCTTGACACTCCTAATTTATGTATTATCTGTGGCTGCTTCTGGAAGCACAAAAGACCAAAAATAGCCAAGAAACTCCTAAAGAAGAAAGTTGCTAGACTTGCCTTACCAGGTATCAACATTTGTTACAAAGCATAGTAATTAAGATCTTCTGGTATTAACACAAGGTAGATAATACAACAAAATAGAGAGCACTAAAACAGACTCATATTATATAAGCACTGGATTTATGTCACAGCTAGCACTGCAAATTAGGAGGAAAAAGATTACCATTCAATGAATGGTGGTGGAACTGCTGAATATTTGCATGGAGGAAAAAATTAAGTTATACTCTCTACCTAATGCTTATACAAAAATCAAATCACATTTTAAAAACAGAGAGTTAAAATGCAAAAAGTGAAAAGAAATTTTTTGAGAATATATTTTTGACCTCAAGTTGTGGAAAGATTTATTAAACAGAGCACAAAAAATATATAGGGCATAAAAATAAAGAGTAAAAATTTTCACTATGTTAAAATTAGGAATTTTTGTTCAACCAAAGGGCGCTTGAAGTGAGTAAGAAAAAAAAAAAAAGCCCAAACCAAGAGATGATGTTTGCAATGTATAAAAATGTCAAAGGATTATTATCTAGCATATATAAAGAATTCCTACAAATCAATAAAGAAGAGATTGGCACTTTATAGAAAAATACACAAAACAAATGAGCAGGCAGTTCAGAGAAGACAATGACTAGCCAATAAGCATAAGAAATGATACTCAACAGTATCTGATAAAAATGCATGTGAAAACCATAATTAGAAACTGATACCCATTATCTTAGCCAAAAAAAAGAGATACACACAGATTAGGATAATTGTAATAATAATAAAAATAACAGCAGCACAGTAACAATAATTCTGACAATAGCAAGGTGCTGACATGTGAATCAATAAGAACTCTTAGTAAAGCTACTGAGAGGGTAAAATGATATATGCATTAGGAAAATTATTTCCAAGAACTAAACATGCACATACCCACCAGTAAATATCCCAGTGTAGGAATCAGCAAACTATGGCCCATGGGCCAAAGTCGGCTTGTTGCCTATTTTTGTAAATAAACTTTTTAGAAGACAGCCACACTCCTAATGTATGTATTACTGTGGCTGCTTTTGCACTACCATGGCAGAGTTGAATAGATGTAACAGACACTGTCTGGACCACAATCCACAAAACCAAAGACATTTACTATCTGGCACTTCATAGCAAAGGTTTGCTGACCATTGCCCTAGAGAAATGCTTGCACGGGAGCACAGCAGACACAAGAACATTCAGCGTAGCACTATTCCTAATAGCAAAAACTAGAAGTAATCCATCAATAAGAAAACAAATAAATAATGGTTTATGCATGTAATGGAATATTATACCATTGGGCAGAAAAACAAATGACAGCTGCATGCAACAACAGGAGTGAATCTTAAAGCAACAATGAATGGAAGAAGTAAAAAAGAGACTGCATGCAATTTCATTCCCCTTAGATAAGGTGACCATAAATCAAGAGAAGAACAGGAATTTAGAGGAACACACACAAACTGTCAACAGGACTGGTAGCATCTTCAGATTGGCGGGAGGAGGTTTATGGTGTTCATTTGAATATAATGCTTCATGGTTTACCTACATGTTCTTTTGTACATGTCAAAGGGCATATTATGATTTTTTTAAAGTCAGTCCACGGGAAGAATATAGTGTAGTCTGTAAGGGTACAGACTCTGGAGCCAGCTGTCTGGTTCCAGTCCCAATGCAGCTGTGTGATCTTGAGCAAGTTTCTTAGCCTCTCTGAGTCTTAGGTCCCCATCTATAAAATGGGGATGAAAGACTATCATTAAGATCACAAAAAGCATGTCGTTCAATGGCAGGTGTGGGCTTAGCACGCTGAGCATCACTCCCCTTGTATCAGCAGAGCCTGCCTTCAAGCCACGCTCCTGTGCTCCACAAGGCTGAGTTAGAGGCAGAACCGGGGCACCTGCTATGCACCAGCCCCAGGGCAGAAACAGCCAGGCTTGTCATAGCATCCAGACACGAAGCTGGCCTACTGTGGTCAGGGGCTGTGGGGAGATGGCCACATGATCATGATGTTTGGCTGGGAATTGTCTGCACACGTTTCCTAAAAGTGATTTAATAAAGAACTAGGTTCCTGGTCCATGCATTTCCTAAAAAAGCAAACAAGCAAACAAACAAACAAAAAGCCAAATGAACAAAACTTCAACAGATGGTGCTGCAATAAAGGGATACTCACATGGAAAAAGAATGAAATGTGACCCTGCCATACAGCATACAAAAAAAATAAATAAATAAAGCAAAAATTAAGAACTAGAGGCCAACTTCTACTTCAGCAGCACCTGAAATCATCACCTTTCAAGTAAGAGGGAAAGCTGTATATATTTAGGCTTTCCCAGAATAAGACTTGACCTTGGCCCTTGCCTCTCCTCCCAATCTAAGCTCTTTCACAACAGATCTCAGGAGGGAAGGGGTAGGCTTTGAGGAAAACTGGCTGAGACTACCAAGGGGCACATGTGTGAGCACAGCTGAGTTATTGAGACGCCCCAAACTTCCGTCTGGTCATCTATAAAATAGGGATAATAATGTGGACCTCATAGGGCTGTTCAAAGGACTAAATGACATATTGTCCATAAAGTTTCTGGTTCCCGGTAGATGCCCAATAAACATGAGTCCCCAACTTTAGAGACTGGTGACATTAGGGCCAAAATACAATGTCCAGAACCTGGCATGCTTCTTTATCCAAGCAGGCAACCGAGACTTGAAGCATCCTCACAGCTTTTGCCAGGTTCTTTCCAAATATTGTTTCCAAAAATGTGTTCCCTTGAATACCATTCTGTTAAGGGAGGGGTGGGAAGGAAGAATTCCTTTATCAAATCTTGTATTTACAGAGAAAGATTGAGACAGAGAAAGGGAAAATCAGCTTCACAAAGGGCAAAGTCTGGGCCTAATTTTCATTGTACCCTAAATCTAGCAAAAAACAACTACTTAACAAATAGTGAGTGAAATATGGAAAGATGAGAGGACCAGAAGAGGAACTGTCTCACCACATAGTCAGCACAGGGGAACGATATAAGGGAAGCTGGGTTCCCATCCTTTTTTGCATTGCTGCAGATAGGTTAAGGTGGGGAGGGGGGAGGTAGAAAGGGTGGAGAGAAGCCTCGACCTCAGGTTGCTCTGTCCTGTTCTCTCCCCAAGTACTCAAAATGCCTCACATCTGCCAGTTGCTCGTCTGACGATATACCCTGAAGCTGCCAGCATTACGTCCACTTCACAAGAGGATAAATTGAGGTGGCTTAAGGGATTTGACTGCAATCACTTTATCGGTGGATACAGGCCAGTGTTTAAAATTGAGGTTTCCTCCAGGCAATTCTAAGGTCTTTCCTGCTCTAAAAATACTGCAAACCTTCATTCTACACAGCTCTTATAAGCTCCAATAGTCACTCAATTTAGAAAAAAAAAGAACAGTGAAAATACAATAAACTAAACTGTATTTGAATTTATAGGGAAAGGGGGAAAATACACTTTGCCTCAGCCAACATTTAGAAGAGACACTCTCAACAGCTACTGAAGTCAGAATCTAATCCAGATTTCAGAATGTCTAAAACACAAAAAGGTAAACAGAGTGAAAACATAATTATATATGTATGATATACATAGAACACACAATTATTTAAATAAGGACTAGCCAGATGTTTAGAATCTACTGGGTCTTATCCCCAACATGGAAAATATGAGTTCCTGGCAGGTTTGAAAAAATGTGTGACCTTAAGCTCTTTTCCACACTATGAGGAAAAAACAAAAATGATAAAGTTTTGTGCTATAAAGTAGTTTAGGGTTTCATAGCTATGAAAACCGTCTCTGAGCTATATAAAAATATGAATTGGCTTAGACCCAAAAGTCTTGAACTTTTTTTTAATAAATCCATGCTCCTTCTCAAGGGCTTAACATAACTCTTTCAAAGAAAACAGAATCTCTTTGCAGACAACTTGGCCTGTTCCACTTCTCTTGTGACTCTATTTTGCTATTTATCATTTTCCAGTTTATCTCTAATCAAATTTTAAGGGCAGGTTCTCTGATCCTTTTCTCTGTAATCCCATGTACAGGATGTACAACGCTCTGTGGCTCCAACCCTTCCACGGGCATGTCATGTGTGTGAAAAGACAAACAGCAGACATCATCCAAAACTATGCGGCCCCAGTGTGCTGGGGAAGAGTTACTCTGCGGCTAAAAATATAAAAAGTGAATATTTTGACATATGGCCCTAGGCTTTCTTCTTAAGGGTAGAATAGCACATATCACTAAATAAAGATTACTGATGAGCACATTTCAAAAGCACCAAAGTTCTGAGCCCTGGGTGTCTCACATAGATGCACTGTCAGTGATAACTGCTGAATCTACTTGGGTTGATATGTGACATTTCAACAAGTTTCATAACAGTAAGAGCAGTCTAGGTGGGAAAGCTCTCTTGGCAGTTGCTTTTCCAAGCAAGGAGCAGTTCTGGTTTTCATTACAGACCAATATTATGAAGTGGCACAGTACTGTAACATTGTGCTGAGCTGAGAGTTAAAGAAAATTCTGAAGGAGAGCTATATGATCAAGGAAAATCCCTTAACTTCTCTGGGCTTCTGAGAACAGCGGTGCAGATCTCGGTTTCTGAGACACACAGGCCTGGGTTTTAAAACCATGTTCTACCCACGAAAGCCTCTGGGTAAAATACTGAACTACTTCATCAGACAATTCATCCATAAAAAGGAAATAATCACAACTAACACAGGATTTACACAAAGACCAAATGTGATGTTTGTCGCGTAAGCGAACAAGTTCACAGAAAACACGGAGCATAGGACCTGGCACATAATGTGTGTTCAATAAATGTTCACTGTTATCATTATAGTTGAGGTGGTGGTGATGGCGAGAAGCCCAGAATTAAAATTCCTTCTCTTCCCCCTCCCATTTGGGCAGGGAGAAGAAATGGGTATAATGAAGATAAATTTTTGATTATCAAATAAATGAACAAATGGGAAATAAAATGTTAAGCACTTCAGCATTTTTTTTAATCAGGGAAAACAGGAAACAGTTGTTTTGAGACCAATTCAAAGATGGATATAATTGATTTCCCATTAACTGCTCTATAAATAATTCTCCAATGGACACACGGGGATACCAGACATTTTTGTTTTGAAGGCAGATTTCTTTCCTTACTTAGCCAGTAATACAACCAAAGGACAGTTGAATCTCTTGCTGTCAACACCTCTCATTGATACACTTAAAAACAAACACAAGTGTAAGAAATATGGATTTTTTAGGGAAGCAACTCAAAACAGGTAATTATTAAAACAATGGCTAAAATTGGAACTTTCCCATTACTAGCGGTCACAGACACAGATGAGAGAGGACAGCTCTTTCATTTTAATGACAGCAAATCTTTTGTGCAAATGACAATTTGAAATCTTTATTGCATTTTTCTTCCCTCCCACTTCCTCTTCACCCCTCAATGTATTCATTTAAAATTTAAGATTGTTAGCCCCCTATGTATTTTTACAGCAAGTCAGAGGTTTTACCTAAATTAATGAAATTTCAAAGAGTCAGGTGACAGGTATTGACCTCCTAATTTTTCCCTCCTCTGAACTGCATGAGTACCCCAACAAACTTTACTGCTTGCTACTCAGAGTTTCAAGGAGAGATTTCTCCCAAGCATGCTTCCACTTCTCTCTGCTTCAAGAGTCACTTCATACATGAGAAAGATGGGGGACGAGGTCCCTGGACCAGCAGCATCAACATCACCTGGGAGACTGTTAGAGCTGCAGCATCCCAGGTGCCACCTGAGACCTATGGAATCAAAATCTGCATTTTAACAAGAGCCCCAGGTGGTCAGTAGGCACTACTTTGAGAAGCCCTACTCTTGTCTTCAAAAAAAAGTTTCAACCCTACTATAGCTTAAGGAAAGATTAAGAAAACAATATGACAATAGTACTGTAGTATAATCAAAAAGCTAGTTTGTATGATTAATAAAATCTGAGTAAACTATGAATAATGCCCTTCAATAGAGGATACTTCTAGATAAAGTAGGTAAAATGGGTCATTCATTCATTCATTCAACTGTTACCGAGCTATGTATTATTTGATATAGATATATACTAAATATTCCTTTTCTAGTTGCAAAAGAAATCCTGTCAGATTAAATTTATATTTTATTTATTTTTAAGAGATACAGAAAAATTTGCATTTTAGTTTCTTGAAGGCATCTGAAATGTCAGCATTAGGCTTTACATTCAACTGTTTTATTCATTTCTACTTTTAAAAAGCATTTCTGAATGCATGTCTGTGCTCTTGCTGGAATTTTAAGTGATGAGAAAACCATGAGGAGTCTGAGATGAAACCTCTTTTTAAAATTATAACTTGAACAATATAAAGGAAAAATGTGACTATCCTGGTTCCTAAGTAGCCTAATGTCTCAAATTCTCTAGGTGTTTCCATTTTATTAATGATCTAGAATCAGAGGCCTAAAGCTTCATTTGATTCTCTGGTATGAAGTTAAGATACCTTCTGCTGTAGCTACATGATGGCTATGGCCTTCAATATTTAATGAGGTTGACTGATAGATAAGAGAGACGATAGAGAGACAGAGATAGAAACAAAGTATGAATGAATAGATAAATATACTTCACATTCTACTAACAAAAATTTTGCCAATATACCACAGGAAAGTAATGTACACAGATGAGAAAAAAGATGAGAAGAAAAATACACCAAAATGATCATTGCTCGGAGGGGGAGAAGGGGCATGACTGCTAAAGGGCATGGGGCTTCTTTTTGGGGTGATGAAAATGTTCTAAAATTAGATCATGATGATGGTTGCACAACTCTGGGAATATACTTAAAATTTCTGAATGGTGTATTTTAGAAGGGTGAGTATGCAGTATACAAATTATATCTCAGTAAAGTTGTAAAAAATTATAGTTTTTCATGTAGAGTGGGGGTATTATGGATGCCTTCCTTTCTGTTCCCATTTTCATTCAGCAAATATTTTTCCAAGAATAATTTGTGAATGCCTACTCTGTGCTCATCATTGCTAGGTTAATGTTCTCTGGGTTGCAAGCAACAGAAACTGGCCTGGCCTCTCTTCAAACAAAGAAGAGACTGTATGGGGCGGTGCTTTGGTTTGCTAAAGCTGCCAGAATGCAATATGCCAGAAATGGAGTGGCTTTTATAAAGGGAATTTATTAAGTTGCAAGTTAACAGTTCTAAGGCAATGTCCAAACTAAGGCATCCAGAGAAAGATACCTTAACTCCAAAGAAAGGGTGGATGATGTTTAGGGTTTCTCTCTCAGCTGGGAAGGTACATGGTGATGTCCGCTAGCTTTCTCTAAAGGCTTCTTCAAACAGCTTCCCCAAGGGCATTTTCTTTCTGCATCTCTAAAGGTCTCTTGCTCTGTGGGATCTAAAGCAATTCCAAAATGGTTCCCTCTTAAAGGGCTCCAGTAAGCAGCCCCACCTTGAATGGCTGGATCCACGTCTCCATGGAAACCACCTAATCAACAGGTCCCAACCACAATTGGGTGGGTCACATCTCCATGGAAACAACTTAATCAAAATGATCCATCCAACAATATTGAATGAGGATTAAAGAACATGGCTTTTCTGGGGTATACAACAGTTTCAAACTAGCACAGAAAGATACCTGTGTATCTCCCTGAATCACAGCAAGTTGTGAAAACATGACTCAGGAAAGTAAGAAAGCATGACACAGCAGATATCTCTATAAGGAGCTTATGACTTGGTTTTAAAGACTCTTTGATCCTAACTGTAAATACCCAGGACAGAGAATAGAATTAGCCTATCTTGGGTTCAGCAAAACACTCAATCCATTGTGGCACCAACCCTACCCATCAGGAGCCACTCCAAGATAAGGAGATGAGTTTAAAGTGAGCAGAAACTCCAAGAAGAATCTACTACAATGGCTTGTGTAATTAAATATAATTAACAATGTTATGAAAAATAATAATACATGAATAATATAATAATGCCATGGTTATGTTGACTAGGGACAAGGGATTTCTTAAGGAAAATATATATAGGATTCAGGTGGTCTTCATGGTAAAGATGTAGCCATGCTGGTTGAATCTTCTGATATCCAGCAACAGATATAGTGAGTGAAAAGACTAAACAACTCAAAGAGAATTACAGATTTTCAGAACAGAATAAAAGCATAATTAATTGGACAATAAAAGTCCTAAAGATTTGCTTGGGAATAATGCCTCAAATTAAGAACCCTGTCTTTGATATCAGACAGGATTGGGTCACACTCAAGACCTGCCACTTGCTAGCTGTGGAGATGCTGACAGTCTCCACCTCCTTCAAAGCTGCTAATAACACAAACAGCTCACTGAACCATGATTAGGTTAAACAGATTCTTAGCAAGTCCTACCTCCATCTTGCAGGAAGCCATCCTTATAAAAGCCACTATTGCCTCTTTGGAATGGGCATCCATTGACTGGCCACTCTTTCTCTGTCCATCAGTTTTTAAAAAAACATTTTTATTGTGGTAAGATATATATTTCATAAAGCCATTTTTTTTCCAAAAAAAGTGTGCAATTAGGTACACTGACAGTGGAGCAAGTGAGCTGGAGAGAGGTGTGACTGGGAAGAGAGCTATTAACCATTATAAAAAAAAAAAGGTTTATGACTTTCCTAAGTAAAGAGCAAATAAAAGCAGTAAGAACCAAAAAAAGCCACTATTATTACTAATAGGGGACAAACCACATAGCAAATCTCCCCAGAACACAATGGAAAGACATGAGCCAACAGTAGGAAAAAATGTGAAATCCAGTTTGGCTGTGTCTCATACAGATAAAACCTTTAAACCAGGAGAATGTTTTAGCTTGTCACTGCAAGTGCTAAACTTTCAAAAGTAAACAAAATATTCTGATTTTGTTTCAAGCCGGTATGTGCATCTTAAAGAAACAAATATTTAGCAACAGAATCACCGAACATTTGAGATGGGAAAGGATCAGAAGGATAAACTTTTTTGTTTCTCTTTATAGGTAGATAGGCTGAGGACAAAGACGCTGACCATCCTGGCCCCACGTAAGAGCAGTGATGGCAGTGCCACCAGGAATAAACCGAAGCACTAACCCCCCAGTGCAGAACTCTCTTTTCAACTCTCCCTTCTAGCATACACCAAATTTAGTGTGGTCACTGAACTGCAGAAGGATGCCTTCACCCACATAATTAGCATGGGGCATGTGCTGATTTGAAAGGATGTATGTCCCCTAGACAAGCCATGTTTTAATCTTAATCCCATTTTGTAAAGGCAGACATTTCTTCTAATCTCTATTCAGCATTGTATGTTTGAAACTGTAATTAGATCATCTCCCTGGAGATGTGATGTAATCAAGAGTGGGTTGTTAAGCTGGATTAGGTGACGACATGTCTCCACCCATTCAGGTGGGTCTTGATTAGTTTCTGAAGTCCTATAAAAGAGGAAACGATTTTGGAGAATAAGCAATTCAGAGAAAGCGAGAGAAGAACAACACAGCCATGAGAGCCCACAAGCCAGTGAACTTTGGAGATGAAGAAGGAAAATGCCTCCCAGGGAGCTTCATGAAACAGGAAGCCAGGAGAGAAAGCTAGCAGATGAGGACTTGCTTGCCATGTGCCCTTCCAGCTGAGAGAGAGAAACCCTGACTGTGTTCACTATGTGCCTTCTCAGATGAGAGAGAGACCCTAAACTTCATCAATTTTCTTGAACCAAGGAATCTTTCCTTGGATACCTTTGCTTGGATATTCCTATAGACTTGTTGTAATTGGAACATTATCTCGGCCTTAGAACTATAAACTTGCAATTTGTTAAATTCCCCCTTTTAAAAGCCATTCCGTTTCTGGCATACTGCATTCCAGCAGCTAGCAAACTAGAACAGGGTATATGCAACAGCTTCCACGAGTCAGATTTCCATGCTGAAGTCAAACATCTGTGGCCCAGATACGTCCCTTCCACCATATGCAGCTGCTGTAACCCTACTTCCCTTAGCCCTGCGCTCCAAGGCTTCAGGAGTTGGAACAGGCAATCCATTCCAACCAGGATGAAGTAACTCTTCTCTCTGAAACAACATCTTAAAGAACACCTTTAGGGGATATTTTAAGATTTAGTGTTCTTCCACCTGGGAGCTTAAGGACTTTGAAAAGGGTTTAGAGGAATCCCCTTCCCAAAAAATATGTGGGATAAATATCAAGAATGAAGGGACTGCTTAGGAACCTGGAAAAGATAATAAGTCGCAGGAGTTCTGTGCTATCGTTGGGTAAGGCAAAGTGAAACCAGAAAGAAGGGAACAGTCCTTTTGCAGATACCATCACAAAAGGAATATGCTATATCACTAAGAAATAAGATCCCTTGATACCAATCTTGAATAATATCAATTTAAGATTATTTTTATTTTATCTGGATAATTTTGTACATATTAATAACTAATGGTTTCCTTAGCAAAGTCTCCAAGACCCACGTGTGCATTCATGAGCACAGAGACACATTTCATATGGTTTAAGATTCTTTTCAAATCTTTAAACCAGCGAAAGAGAATAGAATTTTCTCCACAAACACTAAAAGTATTTTTAAACAAGGACTTGCAAAGTGCTTTTTTTTTTTCATTCCTGGATATTTATTTTGTTTTACAATTCATTTGAGACCTTTAAAGTCAGGAAGAGAAAAAAGATGGCTTTTAAATTTGAGTCTGGAACAGACCCACCTATCAAGTCCAGCAGCAATATAAAAAAAAAAAAAAATCCAACAGTGCAGACAGTGCCGGTGCCCAGAACAAAAGCATTATTGAATGGAAGAAGAATTTAAATCAAAGCAAGCCCTAATGTAATATCTTACTCACTCCAGGTCCTACTGGCATTTTTCCTAATCAGATGAACTATTAGTCTGGGCTTACATAAATCTCAAAATACAAGGGTCCTCAGCAAACTGCAGGGAAGCCAATGGCCCTCTTGATTCCACGCATCTCTAGCACTACTTAAAATACACACTGGTCCTTAGCTGTGGACCAGAGAACATTATTTTACATAAGAGGGCCTGCAAGATGAGTGCTTTGCTTTGTTTTGTTTCTGTTTTGCTTTATCTTTGAAGGTTTTATTTATTTAATTTAAAAATCCAAAGGGAATTAAGAGTGAGAAGAACTGCAGGCTTTATGGTTTTAGGAAGGAGGAAAAAATAAATACAAGATGAATTCACAGTTTACAGTGCCTGCAAAGAGACTCCTCACAAACTCTCTAAATAAGCTTTTAAACCACCTTTTAAAATGGCAGAGAAAATACTGATATTGTAAGAATTATTGAGACCCAGGGCTCAAAATGGAGATGATACAATTATACCGAAGGACACATATACACATACAAACACAAATTTATAAATTAGCGCAGTACTCAATAAATGTTCATGGTATTAATATTGTAATTAGTGTTAATAGAAAAAACAGCCATTATGCTGGCAAAGATAATTTAGCAACTTAGTAAACAAATGCCAGGCAGGACAACACTTATTTACCCCCTCTGACAGAAGGTGTTTTCTTTTTTTCTAAGAAACTTTTCTAAGGATGTGACATAATCTCTCACCATACTCTCTGCTGAACAACCATTGTGGTACAAAGAATTCTCCCTTTGTTTTCACACACGCAGAGTTACAGACTACAGGTCAGTCATTCATTTCTGCCAGAACCACCCTGAGACGATACCCACTGATCTCGCTTTTACAGAGCATTTTCTCAGTGTGCTAAACATTACGTTTGGGCATTAGAAATGCAAAGACAAAGAAAGCATGAGAAGTTCTCCTTGGCCCTGAGACTGCTGTCTGTCAAGAGGAAGTGACAAATGTGGAGGCCAAAAAGCACAACATAGAGGGATGTGAGTATAAGGGAGTATGTACAAAGTGCAGAGGGAGCACAGAGGAGAGAGGTATCCATCTGGTCCAAGCACAAAGGAAGACTCCACAGAAGATGTGAACTTTGAGCAGCACCTAGAAAAAAGAAGAATTTTTCCAGAGGTTAAGGAGAAGATATTCCAGGGAGGGTGAAGGGCCTGGGCAATGGCAGGGAAGTATGGAAAAAGCATTGCATGTTGGTGGGAAGATGCAAAGTTCATGGCCAAACATGAGCCTCGCTAGTGGTAGGAAGCAGCTTCAAAGACAGCGATGATCATCTTTGTCTGAATTTCATCCTATTATGAAGGAATCCAGTAAGAGAGTTAAGACCCACTCTGAATAAAGTGGGTTGTATCTTAACTGAAGTGGTCTTATCAAAAGAACCTACTTATGATGGGTTCACATCCACAGGAATGGATTAGCTTTAAGAACATGATTTTCTGGGGTACATACAGTTCCAAACCACACCACTATTTCAGCTGGGTTATATTAGTGGTAAACTCTGTTTTCTCTGAAGACATTTTAATATCATCCTCATTCTTGTATGGCAGATTAAGTCTAGGCTGAGAGCTATTTTCTCTCAGCATTTTCACGGTATTGTTGTTGAAATAATATCGTTGCTCCTTTGAGATGTCTATTGTCATCTTAATCCTTATTCTTTTGTAGTGAGTCTGTTTCTTTTTTCTGGTTGTTCTTAAAGTCTTCTGTGTTTAGTGTTCTGTAGTTTTACTTTGACATGTTTGGGTGCAGATTTAATTTTATTTATACTGCTTGGTCACATTTTGCTTCCCTGAATCAAAGGATTGATGTCACAGAAACAAGAAGCGGAAAGCAACAAAACCCAGAAGAGAAGGGAGAGACCAGCAGATTCCACCACGTGCCTTGCCATGTAATGGACGAGTCCAGGATGGGTGACAGCAGTCTTCAGAAAGAAAGCACCATCTAGGTGATACCTTGATTTGGACATTTCCAAAGACATCTTCTTTTATAGGATTCCAGTAAACTAATTAAGACCCACCTAGAATGGGCAGAGACACATCTCCACAGAGACAATCCAATCAAGTTTCCAGATTGGATTAGGATTAAAGCATGGCTTTTCTAGGGTACGTAAATCTTTTCAAATCAATACTCTATCTTACAGACCAGGAAACTAGAGTAGAGAGAGGTTAGGTAGACATCCACGGCCCCATCTCAAGGTCACACACTGTGAAGATTATGAGTCAGATTGAAACCTAGGGAGTCCTCTCAGAAGCAGAGTTCTTCGTCACCACCCAATACCGAATTTGGAAAAGAACAAGTGTACTTTGGGAGAAGAGAGAGAGAAGTTTACATCTGATGCTTGGAAAATTACAGAAGCATCTCCTCTGAGAGCTTCCTTACTGAAGGATACAGCTCCAGTTCCTGGTGTCCTGAAGATAATTCAAATGAATGGGTTGGAACAGCAGAATAAGGGACAAGTTCGTGGGCATTTAAATTTAGGTAGTTCTCTATTTCTTCCTATTGTGCCCCAACCCCCACCTCCAGTCATTTTTTTTTAATTGTCGAATAAAAGGACGCTTAAGGATACTGAAAATAATTAACTACAAACTTTTTGCAAATTATAACATGTGAAGTGACTTCTGATATTAAAATATTTTGTTATAAATGGGTTATAAATTCTGCTTGGAAAATAAGAATTTCTTTTTGTTGTTGTTTTTTACTCTTTCAACCTAACGTCATTTAGAATGTAAATCAGAAACAAATCCAGTTATCAAAATGTCTAACAATTAAAACCATTCAGCATGGTGGTATTTTTTTTTTTTTTTTTTTTTTTTTTGCATGGGCAGGCACCGGGAAGCAAACCCAGGTCTCTGGCATGGCAGGCGGGAACTCTGCCTGCTGAGCCACCGTGGTCCACCCTAGTACTTTTTTTTTAATTACTTTAATGAACCATCCAAATAATGACTGCTTCAATAGTTGTCCAATGTGTAAAGCCAATTACTTCTATGATTTTCTAGCTTTTGGTAGATTTTGAAGATCACCATATTTTGATGTGGATATAATTCAAAGTCTTCCGTGCTATAAAACATCACCCATTTTGTTGCCTATTTTCTCCCAAAGGAGCCAAAGACAGGTGACTTGCTCTTTTCATCCACAACCTTTTCCTTTTGAACCAAACACTTGTATTAAGAGGATCTAGTTGTAACCACAAAACAGATGTACCTCTGTTGTCAGATATTGTTATTCTAAATAAATGACATTTAAATGGCTGCTAATCTCCTAGACCTCCTTTCTATGACCAATGTATAGGCTGATAGAACAGAACAAGAAAAGTATTACTATTTTGTTAATTTTTAAAGAAACAATTTCAGACAAGTTTTATTAGATACTAATTATAGTCCTTTCTAGTTTTCCAAGTATTTTCAAATATGCCCTCACTTTGTGCCAATCTGTGGGACAGGCAAAGGAGAAAGCATTGCCCCATTTTACAGATAAGTAACTAAGGCTCTGGAAGGATGCTAAACATGGCCAGACAAGATTTTAGATCCAGCTATTCAGGCTATTCAGTCCAAAGCAGCTTTCACTAAACTACATCTTCTCCTATATTACTTATAGATTAGAAAGAATGCTTTACATTAAATGTACTGGATGAATGGCAACTCAATTACAATCCCCAACTTACAATATTAATACCACTTATCGAGTCCTTACCCTGGGCCGGGTGCTATGGCAAGCTCTTCATGTGCATTATCTTATTTAATGCTCATCACATTTCCTATGAGGTAGGTACTGTTTAGTCCATTTTCCTATAAGAAACTCAAGATCATAGAGGCCAAGTAACTTACCAAGGTCTTGCATTGAGAAAGTGTAATCCAAAGGTGAGCCTTTAACCACTTGCCACTTGTGGTTCATTCGTTCCATTCATGTCAGGAATGACATTCCAACAAATCGACAGTTCCTGGGCTCAGAAACATCTAGACCTAAGTTTCCAACCACCTATAAGGCTCTGAAGCTTGTTAAAGCTAAGATATTTAAACTCATTTTAAGTCTGTATTTATCTGATATGGAAAACAAATGCAAGAGAGTACAAGAGTACCAAGCACCTAAAAATGCTAGGTGGAAGCTGGTGGATGTGTGTGCAATCAACCACACTCCAGTAGCTCCCTCATTGCTTCCCCCAGGCCAGCTAAAGTTCTGTGGGCTTGTGGCTTTGTGCTGTCCATGGACATTTGGCCCACTGTTTCCCCATTCTCCTGCCATCCTCAAGACCTGCCTTCTGGACTCAAAAGTCATGAGGATGGAGAAGAAGCTTCATCATCAGCTTTTCTGGGCCGGGTACCCCACTTCCAGCCACTGTACCCCAAAGCTCAAATTGTCTAAGGACTGATTCATGCTGAAGGCTCACTGGGGACTCACTCCCATGTGCCTCCCTCTTGAGCTTTTAAGATTCAGGAAGCAGGGCAGAAAAGATGGGTATCTAACAGCCTCCTAACAAGAACCTCCCTGACAGGCTCTAGGAAGATTCTAGGGAAAAGACTTCCTATGTAACATGCACACACACAAATGTAAATGTAGAAATGCTTTTGCTCTGAGAGAAAAGGTGCTAAGGAGGCATTGAGAATTACTATGAAAGCACTCAGTTCACATAACCTCTAAAACAGCAGATAATAATCATAGCAAAAAAATATCATAACAAAAACAATAGTAGCTACCAACTATTGAGAAATGCTGGTGCCAACACCACACTGGACAGTGCAATCACTGTGTTTACTCCCATGAGTTGGCCCCATGAGTTGGGGGGATTTATCAACAAGAAAACTGAGACTCAGAGAAGTGAAGTGAAGTGTCCAACAGCACCCAGCAGAGCCGGGATTTCCACCAAGGCCCACTGCTCCCAAAGCCAGTGTTCTTTCCATTATCATCCTGGATTTCACACCAAAACTAGTTTCCATCAAGTATGTGAGTAGGACACAATTCTTAGTGTCCCAGATTCAAATCCTTACCTGGTCCAGATTTCTTACATGTAACACACTACAGCCACATAGGAGGTGCTCAATAAATTCTATTGAATGAATAAATCTGTTTAGGTCCTTAAAACATATTTTCTATTTACTCAGGGATACACTTTCTTCAGAGTCCTTCTAAAAGACTCATCTACTTTTTTTTTTTTTTAACTTTTTATTAATTAAAAAACTTAACAAAAGAACATTAATATATCATTCCATTCTACATATACAATCAGTAATTCTTAATATTATCATATAGTTGCATATTCATCATTTTTTAGAACATTTGCATCGATTTAGAGAAAGAAATAAAGAGACATCAGAAAAAGAAATAAAACAATAATAGAGA
>PVIY010045536.1:0-19018 GCA_004026745.1 Myrmecophaga tridactyla | reverse complement strand
GCAGCACCAGTGAACACTCTCCTTGTGCCCCTTCTCGGCTCTCTTCACTAGTTTTTCTTTCTCTTTACAATCAAAATGCTTTAATCTTCGGAGGGGAACTCTCAAGCCACTCTCTTCACCGTCCATGTCTGCTTCGATCAACAGCACCCTGGCAGTCTTCTCTGCGTGCTGGACGCTCGTTACCACTGCTGGCCAAAACAGATACTGCTGGTATTTAAACCAGACGATCATTCCTCTCTCAATGGAACACCGCTCCTGCGGGACAGCGATTTGTCCCTTTTCTTTACCATCAACCATTTTAACGGCCTTGTTAGCATTAACAGCTGCAGGTTGTCCCTTTTCTTTACCATCAACCATTTTAACGGCCTTGTTAGCATTAACAGCTTCTGCGTCATCCAAAGATTGAAGTTCCTGCCGTTGATTCCGAAAATCTGGTATTTGGAGCTTCCTGTTTCTACTTGCAAGACGGAGTGAATAACGCAGGCGAAGTTTAGAGGAACTGGAGGATGTGGCTGCATCTTCAAAGCCTGGCTTTGGGGGACCCTCTCTAGGGCCCTCAATATTCTGAGAGAAGGTAGAGCATTTAGAAGAATTAGCCACGTTCCTTAGGCAGGAGCCCTGCACCTCTTCTTTCAAAGCTTTGGTCCCAGAGAGGATGAAAGGTGGAGGCAACATTGGGGTGTCCTCTTCCTGGGGAGTGCCGGCCTCCTCCTCCATGGCTGTTGAAGTGTCCATCTGTCCATTTTTGTGGCTGGTGAGGTGTCCATCTGAGGTGTGCATAACTGCTGAGATGTCCATTTTTTTCTTGCCCTTTTTCTCAGCACCATATCGTGAAAAGGAAGGAAAATTTCGGGCCAAGCTGCAGGCTTGTGATGACTTTGTTTCCCTACCTTTTGAAATAGGACCAATGGTTGTGTTTATCTGTGGTTTGTCACCATACTGGGAAACATCACTCTCTGAAGTTGCCAACAGGGATGTTATGTTTTCACCTTTTCCAACACGCTTCACTAAATTCCCTTTGTACTTCTGATACTTTTTATGAGGGAGTGAACGAGATCGCTTTGGTGGTGGATTTTGAGACAGTGTAGTGGTGTCTTCTTCACCTGAAGTGCTTTTTTGAATCAAATTTGCTCTTTCATTTATAATATCCAGCGCCACTTTAAGTGATCTTCTGTAGACCATTTTCTCTCTACATGAAGCACTGATGGCTGACTGTTTCAGCAGAGAGGAGACAATGGTTTCAATTTGAAACTCATTATTTAGTATCTTTATTGCTGTGCTTTTCACTTTAACTTTTTCATACAGTGAGAGTATCTGAACTTCTACAGAAAATGCTTTTTTTCCCTTATTTTTTGATGGAGTCCAAGGTTTGGACAAAACTTTTGCTGGCCACAACTGATTTTTCCAATTGCACAGGACATATTTGTCATCCATTATGATTTAGATTTGTGTGTCAAGATGAAATTGTCACAAGTTGGGGTGTCTGACTGTCATCCCCAGTGCTAAGGCAGGTTTTCCAAAAGAACAGTATTCTTTACAAAGCCCTTTGTTTCTTAGGTCTGCAAAAGTTTTACAGTTTGTGTGGCCTGTCCTACTCCACCTGAATCTCCCAGGGATGCTTAAAGTCCTGTGCTTTGATAAGACAATAATGAGGATACTGGAACAAGGAAAAGGAAGAGGAAAAACGTGTCAAAATAATGCTGGTCAATAAGAATTTATAAAAAAACACAACAAAGACAAAGAGCTGCTATTAGCAAAAGGGATAGTTACATGGTAATATATTTGGAGAAAAACACAAAATACAAGAGTTTTATGACACCTGAATCCCAGTATCTTGTTCTTATAATTATTATTAAATGGTAAAAACATATCTCTGTGTGTGTGTGTGTGTGTGACACGTCAGTGATCCCATTTCTATTACTGAATATGCTGTACCTTTCAGACTTCTCCAGTTTCAACCTACAAAGATGTTTCATTTTTTTTCTTTTCTAGGTTGCTATTGCGGCCCTGTCCATCCAAGGAAGCCAGAAGCAATGTCCTACATGCAGATACTTGGTGTCAGGACAAAGCTGCGTTCAAGGGCATGAGCTTAGAATAAAAGGCTCCTGTTGATTATCTTGAGGAATTACTGGATGTTATGGTTATTAAGGACTGCTTGTGATACAAGTCACTGGCTGGGGCATGGAATTCTTCATATCTATATTGTAGCGTAAAACTTCTGTTTCTTAATACCAAATCTGTTACTCATATTTTAAATAGAAGTGGCTATAGAGCAAGGAACAAAATAAATTGTTCTCTAAAATCTCAGCATAAAATAATTGAAATGAAACATTTTGTAAAAACGGCAGCAGTCTTACCCAAGGGCCGTGGATGGCGTTAGATTGATTCTATGACCTGGATCTCATGAGCTCATGCTCCAAGTTCTTTCCCAGAAAACCCCTTACCCTGCTCTGTGATTCTCAATGCACTGCTCTTCCAGGGATTGAATGGCATAAAATGTACAAACCCAGGTCCTATGGACCTCTAATGTGATTCTAGAAAATACAAAACCAGATAAGAAAATAAAGTCAATTAAGTAAGCATTGATTAAGAATTTTCCTTACTCCCAACTCTAGAATTCCTCCTTCTGAACATTTCAAAATATTACTAAATTATAATACTTGGTTTGTGCAAGTCCCTTCCTATTTCAGAACAATGGAAATACTGCTTTTATGATAACAATTGTGCTGTACAAATAGATTTAATAGTAACAGCCTTTGTATGTATGATCTATGATTGCATGTGTGAAATAAAAGTGGGATCTCAAATGTTGGTATGTTTTTCTGATTCTAATATAACATTAAATGGACTTATGGAGAATATAAAATACATAGCTATATAAAGAAAACAGCACACCATAGATGTTGACTGTTAATATAACGGTGGGTATACTTCCAACATATTACCTATGGATCCATACACACATATATGCACATTTGAACACCTTTCCCTATAAATACATATTTCTCTCAATATTACTCTTAGTGGATCTCTTTACAATGAGATTTTCCCCTATGTTTCGAAACTCTATTTAAAGAAATTTCAAACGATATAGAAAAGCATAATGCAGAAGATACAATTCTTCTCTCAATTCCTCTCTTCCCACCCTCTCACCCAGAAATACTTTGTTAATATGTTGGCTTAATTTTTTATAACTTTCTCTGTACATTGTACAAATATGCTTTATTATTCATCTATACATATATATTATTTTTTTCTTGCATGGTCAGACACTGGGAGTTAAACCCGGGTCTCCGGCATGGCAGGCGAGAACTCTATCACTCAGCCACCAATACCCACCCTATTCATCTAGATATTTTACCTCATGCATTATTGACTTCAAATTTTGTTTCATAATGTAAAAAATCGTAATTTTTATATATATAGTGTTTGTTTAGACACATTTGTCACTTTAATATATGATATGAAATATATAATAATAATGAAATATACATATTTAGGTATAAGATGCACAAACATTTTTCTTAGCTGGGAGTGCATAATCATTCAATTTTGGAAACCTCTGCTTTAGAGAACTTAAAGACTCATTGACTTTCAAACTACAAGTGTTATCTGAGGATACAGAACAAAAGGGAGAAGGAATAACAGGTAACTCAGCCACTTCAGTCTCCCAGAGCTGAACTGCCGACCTTTCACACAAAATAGGAATGATCAAGTTTCCTCAACCTCAACCAAATAACTACTCACCCCCCAAAATACACACAAACACTTAAGCTCACTCGCATTCACTATGATATTAGTAACCAAAAATGCCTCATATTTATGCACATATCCATGCTTAGTTCCTGCTTACATTCCTGTAAATATTTCTGCTTCCAGTATAAATGATATTTCAGCTCAATTTATTTCCTTATTAAAACAATACACAGAAAAATCTAAAATGATGTTTAAAATTATTTAATAGGAAATATATTAAGTGTAAGTATTGCAATCACCCAGGAATGCATTGAAAACATATGTGTCCAGGACTTCAGACTTTTTATTCTAATTATAAATATATTACTATAAGATATTAGCATGAACTTTTAAAAATTGTACAGCCTATTTGGATATCCTTTGATATTCACATTAATTACACTTTTTAAGTGTAAAACACTAGCAGAGTATTTTTAAATATATAATCAATGTATTAATTGCAAATATTTTTCTGATTATGAAAACAATGCATGCTTAAGAGAAACAATCACCAATGATATGTGTTAAACAAAAATGTTCAATGGTCCTCTCATCATATATCTTAGCCCATTGCCCAGACACGCTAGATTAAGAGGTTCTTATATAGTCTTGCAGGTATTTTTCTTGTCATATTTTGCATTAATAGGAATATAATCCAATACTTTTTGAAAGAGAAAGAGAGAGAGAAAGATACATAAATATTTATTCTCTTTTGCAAATGAGTAGCAATGTGATAATAAAACACTGAACAGCATCAAACTAACTCTTTGCAAAGTAACTCTAAATTCTCAGAGGGCCTGGAATATAAAAGTGTTTATTATCAAACCAAACATTGCTTGAAGAGTGAGAATACACAATTAGATTAAAATAAAAGGGAAATACTCTAGCAACTCTACTACCTGTAACGTCATAATCAATTTCAGATCAGAAAATATAATTCTCCAATTGAGCACTTTAAAGTTTTGAAGTCCTGGAATAACTTTTGTTCTTTTGTATTTGCTTTTTAGTTGAATAATCAAAGACTTACTTGACAGGTTTCATTTCCCAAAACAGCTGCCATAATTTTTGGGAGAATTATTTCAGAAGTTCTATTCTATTAAACCCCTCTCCCAAGTGAGGGCTTTAATTGCTCTTGAGGAAAAAAGAAAAAACAATTCTCAGCAAGGAATGCTTTCAAATGAGGGCACTTTTCTTGATTTGGAGCCTACCGCATAATTACCCAGAGACAGCAGTTCATTTTTCTTTCACCTTTACCCCAATATTCCCTGCATACAATAACTATGTATTGGAGCTTTTTTAAGCTGTAGGTTTTGTAATTTTAAAGTCTCCCACAAAAATGAATGTCTGTGAACAGATGAGTTGGAAGTTACCTTTATAAGGCACAGCTTTAAAAATTAGTTTATAAAATTGTTTCATAAAGAAAAGATATTATTGCCTATTCTTGCACCTTTCCATATCCAGATGAATTTAGCATAAATTGTATACATAATTTTTAACAAGCTTTTAAGATTTCATTGGGTTAGTGGTGAATTTTTAGAACATATATCTTTAAATTTTAAAAGTTGCTCTTCCCCCCTCCAATCTCTATTACCCTGAGAAAAGGGAGACAACAAATATCCCTTCTAAATATAATAAAATCATACATGGTACTTGGGTTAAAAAGTCTTGAAGGTGAGACCTCCATATTTACTTAATTTCAGGAGAGTGAACAAGGAGTGTCAGTCAGAAAATATTGATCTCCCTCTGCTGAGAAGAAGGATAAAATGTTGCTCATGTTCACAAGAAAAGTCATTGCACTTGAGCTAATCATAACAGCAGCACTGGAATTGGACATAAATGAGGGGATACTTGGGGAAAGAGTGAAAAAGTTATAGTCTATGCCAATAATGCTATGTTATGTATCCATTACAAAAACTGATACAGACCCAAATGTGCTGACAGGAAAAAATCAGGCAAAAAAATCTGATTAGAGATCTACTGAGTAAAAACATTATAGTTTATGCAACATACACATTCATATGGAGAACAATACTAGATATTTTTATCTTAGGATAAAAATGACATGCAAATGCAAGGAAAAAAGTCTTGAATGTTAAACAGAAATCTCATGATATAGGTACACTGAAAAGAGAAGTGGAACAAGGATGGAAGTAGGTGGTGAGGGGAGACTTTACTTTTCTCTTCATATTGTAAAATATTACATGGAAGATGCATCTACTTGGATGGCCAGCCCCCTTTCCTCAGAAGTCTGCGTCCAGCTCTGAGGGTGCCCTCGTCCAAACTTATGGGGTTTCAGAACTGCCCTAACTTCCCTTGGTTTCCTTAGACCTAGAAGGGCCGGCTCTGGTCCAGCACTGTCCTCTCCTTGTGACATCTTTGTTCCCCAAAAGGGAAAAGCCTCTCACCATATATCCTAGCCCATTGCCGAGACACCCTAAATTAAGAGGTTCTTATATAGTCTTGCAGGTATTTTTCTTGTCATATTTTGTATTAATAAGAATATAATCCAATCCTTTTTGAAAGAAAGAGAGAGAAAGATACATAAATATTTATCCTCTTTTGCAAATGAGTAGCAATGTGATAATAAAACACTGAACAAGGCAAAAGCCTTTTTTCACTTCCAAATTATTTTGTTAATTTCCCGTTAATTAATCATGTTAATCATGTTGGTTTTTCTACCTTCCCTTATAAATATAAATGCCCTTACTGAAATAACATGGCCCCACTTGTGTGAAGGGCCTTTTTTGGAGTGACACAGGAACAGGGATGGAGAGGAAGGCACAGCCTGCTTTTCTTCCCTCCAGACCCCGTTTCCCTCCAGAGACACAACTAGGAGCTCTTAACAGGGCAAAGGCAGATTGGGGTGGCAGAGGTCCCATCTCAGTGTCACAAGATGGGGAGGCCAGAGACTTGGGTGTCTTACCTACACCTGTTTTTCCGTAAAGCCCGGGTCCTGACAAAGAAAGCAGCAGTAGGCCCATCAGGTACCATGCCTTCTTTCTGAAACATGGTAAAAACTGAAGTAAGTATAGCTTCAGCAGCATCCACTGCCAAACATACAATAAAAATGTTCAGGAGCTTATATTGTTTGGTTATACAATAAAGGAGGGCATTTACTGTTTTTGATTAAAGGTTTGACCTCAGGAAGTTTGTATTTTATAGAAGAGGTTCATTAATTTGTGTATTAGGTAGTCAGGATGAGCACAATGTCATTCCCTGGGTTCCACAAAATTACACTGGATCCTTTCAATCTTAATCATTTTATGTCATCATTTCAGACTTCAAATTTTCTCTCTCATAATGTACAGGTAATATTTTGCTATAAGGAGGCATAAAATAAACAAAGTTATATATTTAGGAGTACATGCAAAAAAATCTTTGTTAAACATAGGTGTAGGGCAGGCCATGGTGGCTCAGCAGGCAGAGTTCTCGCCTGCCATGCCAGAGACCCGGGTTTGATTCCTGGTGCCTGCCTATGCAAAAAAAAATATGTGTAAATTCAGAAATACTTGGAGATATTTGCTTTAAAGAACTCAGACTGTAATGCCATCAACACAACAGGTGTAATCTTAGGCTATAAAAATAGGGAAGAGGGAGGAAAAACAAGTTATTCCATTATCTCATCCCCTCTTCAGAGGTAAATGCCAGCCTGTTCAATAAAACAGTAGTGATTAGGGCCCTTAATATCCAACTAAATACCACACATTCCCAACACACACACACACACACACAAACTCACATTAGTAATAAACACCCCCTAGTCTTGTTATTTCTGTGGTTGTTACATCCTTCCACTCTGTAAATATCCTTGTTAAATCTTTCAGTTGTCAAGAAAGAATGGTATGTCCCAGTAGTCATAGAAACCAGAGGGGCATCAAACCATTCTCCTTGATGCTAGCTTTCCATGGAAATCAGGAAGTACTAATACATCTGCAGAGGCAGAGCATCAATCTTCATCTCAGTCATCTATAGCCACCCAATTCGATGAATAAATGAATGAATGAACTATCAGAGACCATACCCCAAGTTGTCATGGCATTGCAGGCACAGGAGCCTTGCATACAATGACTCATGGGGGAAGTAAACCAAAAGATGAGCAGGTTCTGTTGTCCCTAGGTTCTGTTGTCCCTTGAGACACAGCGTCTGCATCTGGTTGTTCTGACTGGCCTTTCAACCAGCCATAGCACCCAAGGCAGGTACATTGTGCAGGTGGGAGCCCATAGACCCTCGGTCACTTTAAATGGTGTGCAGAGGAGAGAACCTGTGAGGATAAAGAATCCGCATGGCAGGGCGAGGCAGATTAGAAACTCAGGTTGTGGCAGGACTGAAGGACCCTGGGTCTACATTTGGACAGCTGTGTATGACTAGGGTGAGGAAGACGAAATGGTTCCTGAGAAGGGAAAGAACCCCCACACAGTGATCTAAGACGAGAGAAAGGAAAGGTTGAGCCTCACACGTTTGGGGTCCCTGTCCTGTTCCCAAGCAATGCTGAGGTCACACCCCCAGTGAGTATTAAGCTCAGAGACAGATCCCTTACCACAGGCTCAGATGTCAGAACCCAAACATTGAGTCCTGTTGGTGAGTTCCGCACACGCTCATCATGTGGGCACACACACGCACAGAATGACACTCGGTCACTCACCATCAACATGTATCACAAGGGCACACACACACACAGCAGGATGACACTTGGTCATTCACCACAGACAGATGGACTTGCCATCTGATGTGGCTCTTCTGCCCACTGATAAGCTTGCAGATGGCCATTATCAGTCGGTCTTGGGCAGTATTGTGTGGGAAACACACCCTAGGGTGGGGAGGGGTGCAGTTCTGATTTCCAGGTTTCCCGATTTCCATGGTGCCAATCTCCCCCCATGGCCTATTTCAGTGAAATTTTCTTCAGAAATTGTCATTTAATGCATATCATTCTTGGATTTGCTTTACTCTTGCAACTTAACATCATTCCATATCAGTATGTATAGTTATATCTCATTTTTATAAGCAACATTATTTCCTTGCATGACTGGATTTATGTATGTTTATATTATGTCCAATACAGTATCATAAGCATCTTTTAAAAAAATAACTACAATGCCTCGCTCTTCTAAGAAAACACAGAAATATCAATAAGCACCACCTTTGCCCAGTGTTAGTAGTCTACACAGTGAGACTGAAAGAGAAACATACTCAGGATGACCTGTTCTGTGGATACTAGTCAGCTCCCTTCCCCAGTAACTCCTGTCATTGTCCAATGGGGTCACGAACAAAGTGGCCATGGTGGAAAGGAAGGAGGTTATGCATGGGCTCAGCAACATGGACTTCTACTCACCAAGGCCAACCTGGCTACAACCACTGCTTAGTCCCCAGTCTGCCAGCAGCAAAGACAACAATCAGTCCCCAATACAGTACCTTTCTCAGGGTGATCAGGGAGTTACCTGCTTGAAATTTTTGGACCACTTCCATTATTGAAGGGGTAGTGTTCTTGATAGAATACACATTTACTCTGGATATTAATTTGTCTTGCCGGTACGCAATGCTTTTTCCAAAACTACCATCTGTGAACTTACAGGATGCCTTATCCACCATCATGGTATTCAATACAGCAATGTATTTGATGAAGGAACTCACTTCACAGCAAATGAAGTGTGGCAGTGGGGCAAGATTATGTTATTCACTGGTCTTACAATGCCCTCCTATCCTGAAGCAGTTATTGAAGGATCTGCGGAATGAATTTTTGAAGATTCATTTATAGTACCAGTTGGGTGGCAAAACCTTGAGTGGCCTGGACAAAATAAGTCAGCATACAATATCTGGTGCTATTTGTCCCAAAGCCAGGATTCACAGGTCTACAAATCAAGGGGTGGAAATGGGAGTGACACCACTCATTACTACTAGTGATCCACTAGCACATGTTTCACTTCTTGTCCCCATGCCATTATGCGCTGCTGATCCAGAGGTCTTGGATCCAAAGGGAAGATTGCTTCTACCAGGACATCAACAATGATTCCGTTGAAATGGGAGTTGAGACTCCCATCAGACCACTCAGACCTCCTCTGAATCAACACGTATTAAATGGAATTACTATAACATCTGGGGTGACTGATCCTGATCATCAAGGTGAAATGAGGTTGGTACTACACAAAAGGCCCCACCCATAATAGGTTTATACCACATGAATGGATTAAAAGATCATGATATTTTCTGAGGTATACATATAGCTTCAAATCATCACTGATAGTTTTATCATGCTAGATGAATATATGACTTTGTTATCTTTATTTGGTGATTTAGTGTGACTTAAAGAGATGCGTAAGTTGACAAGGGGTAAAATGTGATGGTCAGTTTTATGTGTCAATCTTGGTCAGGCTAAAGTCACTAGTTTTTCAATCAAAAACTAATCTAGGTATTGCTGTGAAACTATTTTGTAAAGCTGATTGAAGTCCATCATCAGTTAGCTCTAAATAAGGAATATTTTTAAAGACAATTTGCATGCATCTAATTCAATCAGGTGAAAAATCCTAAGGACAGAACTGAGGCTTCCCTGAAGAAGAAATTCTGCCTGTGGATTGCAGTTTCTGCTCATGCTTAGGGTTCCATCCTGCCCTTCCTGATGACTTTCTTTATAGATTTTGAAACTACTTATCTATCCCAGTAGATAACAGTATAACAACAGTATAAGCCAATTCCTAGAAATAATTCACTTAATACATATCTCCTATGGATTTTGTCCCTCTGGTTGAACCTGATTTAATGTAACACCCATTAGAATAGCTAACATTTCTTAAAATGGATAATAAAAACTTATTCTAAGGGTGTGGAGAAATTCTAATTCTCATACATTGTTGATGGGAATGTAAAATGATGCAGCCACTTTGGAAAACACTTTCACAGTTACTCAAAAAGTTAAACATAAAGATTGTATATGATCAGGCAATTACACTCTTAGATATATATCCAAAAGAATGGAAAACATATGCCCCTGCAAAAATTTTGTACATGAATACTCATATAAATCAGCATATTCATAATACATGAAAAGTGTTAATAACGCAATGCCCATCAATTGATGAGTAGGTAAAATCTGGTATAGCCACACAATAACATTTTATTTGGCCATAAAATGGAATGAAGTATTGATACATGCTACAACAGGGATGAACCTTGAAGTCATTATGCTAAGTGGAAAAGAGACACAAGATTTTATCTGAATAGTGCTTGGACAAAGTTGTATTAGAGGAGAATTCCCTCCCAGCAGGATACCTTCTGGAAACAGTAGCATGAAGCCAAGCCAAGAAAAGCAATAAGGCAAGGGAACTCCTATGGGGGAACAGAATTAGAAAGGCGTCTTACATGTCTAGGTCATGTCACTCAGCATGCAAGGTGGGAAATTTCTGGATCACAAAGCTCCAAAGGGCAACAGCAGTTTTTACTCAATTGTAACTACAAGGTTTCTCTTATCTGTAATTTGTACAGTATGGGCTATGCAAAGTGGACAGGCTATAAATAACTAAAATATGCTTATTTGGGCTATATTTATAGCAATTGAGTGTGTAAGAATTGGAGTTTGGAACTGGTAGGCTTCTGGCTACAGGTCCTAACCTTCTATGAAAAAGTAAATAACATGGGAGACATAGAAGGCCAATACAAAGGGACTGCCTTTGGTCCATGTATACAACTATCTATCCTCTGCCCACATGCTATCTTGAAATGTCTGAGTTTACAACCAGTGATATAACATCCTAAAGACCCAGAATCCTATAAAGGCACAAACTAGGATTTTCAAGCCTTTTAATGGCAAATCTTCTCATTTAGTGGGGAAGCAAAAAAAAAATAGATCAAAAAAAAGATTTTGATTCGTTCAATCTTTTTAGTCAACAAGTGACTTTGTGTTCCCTTTGTACATGTCCATGGCTATCTGTAAAACTCAGTGAGTGCTATCTACTTTCATGCAGCAAGACGTGTTAGCAAGTGCACAGATCTCTTTCAACAGTCAATAAGTAATCTCGGGCTCTATGGTTACTGAACACCATAGCCCCTAAAGTTTGATGAAATTCAGCCAAAAGCTCCAGTCCTTGGTCTTTTTGTTTAATTTGTATGTATAATTCCTTTGACATGATTATTTGTCTTTAAATTGTTCTGTGATGTTTTGCATATATGCTGTTCCTAATTCCGCTCACATTAGTGGTCTTGGGGTGATTAGTATCAGGGATACTTAGAGAAAACTCATTTGCAGCATTGGAGAGTTGTGGCTAGAGTAGTTTGAGGGGGGGAAGGGCTTAGGAAGTTCTGCTGATAAGGATAAATCTGTTGAAATTTTTAGCCACACCAAGTGCAAGAAATATTATCTAGGGTAGGATGAGGAGAAGATTGTGATGGGGGAATCCATTTGATCCCCTCACAATTCCACCAGGATCTCTCTACTGCCTGTATTCTCTATGTTCCTATGAAGGCTTAGTACAGTTGGAGGTATTGTTAATAAGAGAATAACACTGTTATAGTAAACAAGTTTGCATGTCATCTTGTGTTTGGCACCTGGGACAACTAAAGTGGTCGTGGACTCAGTCCATCATTATCCACATAATTGTGTGACGTCAACCTCTGAACAGTTTAGTTGATGCCAATGGTTAAAGAAATAGACTCATCTTTATAAATGAGTTTATGGAGACGTTTGACCAGGGGAGGGGTATATCAAAACTAATTGGCAGAAATAAGCCAAGCATGTGGGTAGAGTAGCCATATTATATATTTTAGTGTATAATGCTTCCAGAGCCACTGCCAAACCAATCTCCACAGCGGCAGTACCATTTTATATTCCCACTAGTAGTAAATAAGTGCTCCAATTTCTCCACATCTCTCTAACACTTGTAGTTGCCTGTTTGTTTAATAGCAGCCATTCCAGTAGATGTGAGATGATATCTTATTGTGGCTTTGATTTGCATTTCCCTAAGAGCTAGTGAAAATGACCATCTTTTTTATGTGCCTTTTAACCATCTGTATATCTTCTTTGGAAAAAATGTCTATTCATGTATTTTGCCCATGTTTAATTGGGTTGTCTTTTTATTGTTGAGTTGTAGGATTTCTTTACATATTCTAGATATCAATATGTGATATCAGTATGTGATTTCCAAATATTTTCTCATACTGAGTTGGCTGTTTTTTCACCCATTTGACAAAGTCCTTTGAAACACTGAAGTATTCAATTCTAAGGAGTTTTTCTTTCATTGCATGTGCTTTGGATAAAAGTCTAAGAAACTACCACGTATCTCTAGATCTTAAAGACGTTTCCCTACATATTCTTCTAGGAGCTTTAAGGTAGTTCTCATATTTAGGTCTTTGACCCATTTTGAGTTCATTTTTGGGTAGGGTGCAAGATGTGGGGGATGGAGGGGTCCTATTTCATGCTTTTGAATATGGATATCCAGTTCTCCAAACCCATTTATTAAAGTGGACTTTGGAGCCTTGTCAAAAATCAATTGACCATCAACATGGAGATTAGGATATCTACTCAAAACCTCCCTAGTGAATCAGCAAGAAAGGGAACAAATCTTACTTGCTAACAATTCTGGAGGAAGGTGAAGACTGGAGAAGGATCCTATAAACATGGAATCTAAGAGAAAAATACCAGGTAGGAAATATCTATCCAAGATTGATCAGCCCTCTTCCAAACCCCTCACCCAGCCATGCACAGCTCAGGAAGTGCCCAGAAACAGCAACCTGGATCTTTCAAACCTCCCACTGGGGACACAGACTATAAAATCTTTCACAGCATTGAGACAGATCCCCACCTATATCCAGACACAAGACCTAAGCCCACAGGAAACCACAGCAGAACTCAAACTTCTGGAGAGGGCAGAATACAAAAGGGCAGTAAGGAAGAGCTTCCAAATCGAGGATTTGGGAGGAAACAGTAGAATTTTCTCCAGAAGAACCAAGTAGCCAGGTAAAAACTGTCCAGACCAACTATTTGGGGACCCAGAAGACAAGGTCCAGGTCAGTGATGGATGAAGGGTCTGAGAAAAAGTGGACAGAAACTGTAATTCAAGCCCTGGGTTCTGGTGCCCACCTTCCATGTTTTTAGGGAAATAGCAGTGGGTGGCCCAATCTTTGCTGGTTGGGTCTACAGTAGATGGGGGAGTCCTCTGCCACAAGTATAGTGAGGGATACAGCCCCAGACTGAGGCAGATTTTGGTCACTGAACTGAAGGCCCAGACACTGCCTGGGCTCCAGGAAGGAAAAAGCTTCTAAGGACAATTAAGTCACTGAACAGTGGCATGAGCTGGGCAGGCCAAAAAGGTGCAAGGAAACTGCAGGGCTTTTCAGAGCCTCTCCAGACCCTATCCCAGGCCCGGTGGAGCTGGTCTACACCCGCTGCATGGGCATCCAGATCTGTCTTGGCTGAGAAATACAAATGACCCAACTGTCAAAGCAGTACCCTAATAGAAACCCAGATGACAACTAAATCCTAGACAAGAGAGAGAAATTGACCTTAAGGATGCAACCATCAAGATAATCAGATGGTCAGGTATCAGCAAATAATCACAAGGCATATTAAAACTTCAAGAAGAAATAGCCCAGTTAAAGGAACAGATCAAAAAGTCAGAGGAGACACAGAATTTGTATCAACTAATCAAAGATGTTCAATAAATCTCCTGAGCCAATACAAAAACATGAAGGAAAATATATATAAAGAGATAAAAGATATTAAGAAGACACTAGAAGAGCATAAAGAATTTGGAAGACTACACAGAAACATAACAGACATTATGGAAATAAAAGACACTGCAGACTGGAGACATGACAGCAAATTTAAAGTGGAAGAAGAATCAGTGAGCCAGAACACAGAGCAATCAAATTTGAACAGACAAAAGAAATGGAAAAATTTGAGCATGCCCTCAGGGAAATGACTGGCAACACAAAGTGCACAAATATACACACCATGGGTGTCCCAAAAGGAGACAATAAAGGAAAAGAGCCAGGAAGACTATACAAAGAAGTAATGGCTGAAAATTTCCAAACCTTTATAAAATATATAAATATGTTAATCAAAGAAGCCTAAGCTACTGGAAACAGAATAAATAGACCCATTCTAAGAATGTCTCATCAGACTGTCAAATGCTGAAAGGAAGGAGAAAATTCTGAAAGCAGCAAGAGAAAAGCAATTCACCACATACTAGGGAAGCCAAATAAGATTAGTGCTTATTTCTCATTGGACACCATGGAGGCTATAAAGCAGTAGTACGATATATTTAACATGCCTAAAGAGAAAAACTGCCAACCAAAATTCTTTATCCAGCATAGCTGTCTTTTTAAAAAAGAGGGACAGTTTAAAATATTCACAGATAAACCAAAGCTAAGAAAGTTCATTAATAAGAGACCAGTCCTGGACTTCCAAGAAAATGGAAGAGCAGAGTGGAGTGACTTCACTTCAGCTCAGTGAAACAAGATAGGAGACAGGGAGAAAATGACCAGGACTGCAGGTCCCAGGGTGTGAGTAAAAAAGGAGGGTCTTTAGGCAGTTTTGGGGAGCAGAGCATCGGCAGGATAGGTCAAGGAGAGTGAGTGGGTCGGGTGACCGGGATCCCCACTGGGCAGGCTGCAGTGCATGGGGGAGGTGTGATAGGAGGGAACTGACCATCCTCTGCTCTAGCCTGCTCAGCTGCTGGCTGAGGAAACCTCCCCACATGGCTGGAGTGGACAGCACCTGCGGGGAGACCAGAGGTTGGCCAATCGTCCACAGTGGGGCCAGGCCTCAGGGTGTGGGGGAGTGATCACCCAATTGAGTGTGGGAATAGCTAGCCCACAGTCCAGTGTCTTGAAGGCCAGCCAGCACTGTGGATCAGCTGAACAGCTAATCCACGAGGCGCTGATCAGTTACCCAGCCCCCTGGCAGAGACCCACCACCTGCTGTCCCTAACGGAGCAACCCCCTGCTCAGCACCCTGACTCCTGGGCTTCCTCCAGCAGTGGGGGGTGCTGAGGGAGAAGAAGACTCGAGTGTGCCATCTGCTGTCCAGACTCAGTAAGTGCAGGTGGGCTGTATCAGATGGATGGGGAAAGACTGAGGGAGGAGGAACCTCATAGTCATCACCCAGCTAACTTCCTATCTGCGTAGGTCTTTACTTTTATTTAGTTTTATTTTTCTCTTAATATTCTTATTTTCAATCCCCTTTTTAAAATATATCTTTCTATACATTTTATTAGTAATATAATTGCTCTTTTCATTATTTTTTATTTTTATGGATATTATTATATTTTTATTTTATTTTCTATTTTTTTATTTCACATATTATTTTTATTATTCCATGTCATTTATTTTTATTATTATTTTTTTTCTTTTAAATTTTTTCTCCTTTTGGTGGACTCCATCTTGACTTCACTCCCAGGATCCCCTGGAGTGTCTCTTTTGATTCTGGCGCCTACTACTGTCGAGGTATATTTTGTTGTTGTTCTGATTTTTGTGTTTTATATTTTTATTATATTATTATTTTACTTAATTATTATTATTTCTTTTTTCTTCTTTTTTTTTTTTTTTTTTTGGTGCATAGGCTGGAAGTCAAGCCTGGGTCTTCCATGTGATGGGCAGCCATTCTGCTACTGGAGTACCCATTCACCCCAGACTAGCTCCTACTAGACCCTTATGTTGAATTCTATCTGCTACATGAGATTCAGAGCTTGATATGGTGGAGAATAACCAACAAACAAAGTGGAAAAGGAACATTCAACAAAAAACAAGTAAATAAAAAATTTTAGAAGAGTAAAGGAAAACAGTTTGCAAAATAACCATATTAAGATAATCAAATGTCCTGAACACGACAGAAAATCTCAAAGTGCATGAAGATACAAACAGAAACGGCTCAGCCAAATGACCAAATTAGAATTTCAGAGGGGACACAAAATATGGAACAACTACTCAAGATGTTCATAAAGAAATAAAGGATATGAGAAAGACACTAGAAAAGTATAAAGAAGAATTCAGAAGGCTAAATAGAAAAATGGTAGATCTCACAGAAATGAAAGATACAGTAGATCAAATTAAAAATATACTGAAGACATACAATAGCAGAATCAAAGAAGCAGAAGGAAGAATAAGTGAGCTAGAAAATAGAACAACAGAACTAGTGCACACAAAAGAACAAATGGCAAGAAAGATGGAAAAAGTGCAAATGGATCTTAGGCAAGTGATGGACAATGAGAGGTGCACACATATAAGAATCATTGGTGTCCCAGAAGGAGAAGAGAAGAATAAAGGGTTGGGAAAGTTAATTGAAGATATAGTTGGAGAAAACTTCCCAACGCTTATAAAAGACATATATATATATGCAAATCAAAGAGGTCCAGTGAACTCCAAACAGAATAAATCCGAACAGGCCTACTCCAAGACACATACTAATCAGACTGTCAGGTGTTGAAGGGAAACAGAAAGTCCTGAAAGCACCACAATAAAAGCAATCTACTACATACATGGAAAAATACATAAGACCGACTTTGGACTACTCAACAGGCACCACAGAAGCAAGAAGGCAGTGGTATGATATATTTCAGAACCTGAATGAGAAAGGCTTTCAACCAAGAATTCTTTATCCAGCCAAGTTATCCTTCAAAATTGAGGGAGAGATTAAAATCTTCAAAGACAAAGAAAGATTGTGAGAACTAATCAACAAGAGACAAGTCCTACAAGAAATACTAAAGGGAGCCCTATCAACTGATAAAATGAATACAGGACAAGGAGGTCTGGCGGACAACACAGAGTTGAAGAATATGAGTAAAGGTTATTTAAAGGAAAATAATATATAGATCTGACAAATAAAAATTAAAAGTCAAGAACTGCTTTTAAAGTAACTACTTTCAACATCAATTGGCTAAACTTACCAATTAAAACATACAGAATAGCAGAATGGATTAAAAAGCATAATCCATCTATATGCTGTTTACAAGCAACACATCTCAGACTTTAGGACACAATTAGATAGAAAGTGAGAGGATGGAAAAAGATCTTCTACGCAAGCTGTAACCAAAAAAAAGCAGGAGTAGCTATACTAATATCAGACAAAAATAGACTTTAAATGTAAATACGTCACAAGAGACACAGAAAGACACTACATATTAATAAAAGGGACAATTAACCAGGAAGAAACAACAATCATAAATGTGTTGCTCCCAATCAAGGAGCTCCAAAGTACATGAAGCACATATTGGGAAAACTGAAGGGAGCTACAGATATATCAACAGTAATAGTGGGAGACTTCAGTACACCACTCTCCGCTATTGACAGAACAACCACACAGAAGATCAACAAAGAAATAGAGAACCTAAACAATGAGATAATTGAATTAGATCTAATAGACATATATAGGTCATTACATCCAAAAACACTGTGATATACATTCTTCTCTAATGCAATTTTAGATAATCAGTGGGTCAAGGAAGAAATTACTATAGAAATCAGTAAATATCTGGAGATGAATGATAATGAGAATATAACATTCAGAACTTATGAGATGCAGCAAAGGCAGTGCTCAGAGGGAAATTTATTACCCTAAATGCCTATATTAAAAAACAATAATGAGCAAAACTTGAGGATTTAATTGCTTACCTAGAGAATTTAGAGAAAGAACAGTGAACTAACCCCAAAGCAAATAAAAGAAGAGAAATAAAAAAGACTAAAGCAGAAATAAACTGGAGAACAATAAAACAACAGAAATAATCAACAAAACTAAAAGTTGGTTCTTTGAGAAAATCTATAAAATTGATGGCCCCGTAGCTAGACTAACAAATTAAAAAAGAGAGAGGACACAAATAAACAAAATCAGAAATGAGAGGGGGTCCTTACCACAGATCATGAAGAAATTTTTAAAATCATAAGAGAATATTATGAACAACTATATACCAACAAACTAGAAAACTTCAATGAAATGGACAAATTCCTAGAAATACATGAATTACCGATACTGACTTGAGAAGAAATAGAAGATCTCAACAACCAATTACAAATAAAGGGATCCAATCAGTCATCAAAAATCATCCCACAGACATGACTCCCAGGGATGTGTACCTTCCTGGCAACGTGGGACAGATATCCTGGAATGAGCTGAGATTCAGCATCAAGGGACTGAAAAAAAACCTAGAATGAGCTGAGAATTAACATCAAGGGATTGAGAGAACCTTCTTGACCAAAGGGGGAAGAGTGAAATGAGACTAAGTGTCAATGGCTGAGAGATTCCAAACAGAGTCGAGAGGTTATCCTGGAGGTTATTCTTATGCATTAAGTAGATATCACCTTGTTG
>PVIY010045535.1:0-19026 GCA_004026745.1 Myrmecophaga tridactyla | reverse complement strand
TAAATAATAGGGGGAACAAATGTTAAAATAAATTTAGTTTGAAATGCTAGTGATAAATGAAAGCAAGGGGTAAGGGATATGGTATGTATAATCTTTTTTTCTCTATTATTGTTTTATTTCTTTTTCTGATGTCTTTTTATTTCTTTTTCTAAATCGATGCAAATGTTCTAAGAAATGATGAATATGCAACTATGTGATAGTATTAAGAATTACTGATTGTATATGTAGAATGGAATGATATCTTAATGTTCTTTTGTTAAGTTTTTTAATTAATAAAAAAGTTTATAAAGAAAAAAAAGAAATGAGACTGCAACAAAGTCGAAAAGCAAGGGAATCACTGTCCTGATGGTGAAGAAAGGTACCAAGCGGGCAGGTGTACAGCGTGTACAGAGGCAGCCAGTCTAGAGTGGAGAAGGTCAAAGATCTGAATGTCTCGAGAGATGTGTCAAATGAATAGCAGAGCTTGGGGTTGAAATGGTGATAACTGCACAAAAAACTAAGCCAACAACAAGAGAAGAAATGATTATTAACCCCAGGAAAAACAAAAAGGCATATAGGAAAAGAACAGTAATCATGGTTTAACACATTGCTCACTACAACATTTACATGATCATAAGGTAAACACTGAATATTGACAGAAGTAAAAATATAATCTAACTATAGAGGGAGATGGGAGGATGAGAAGGATGCATTTGTGCTTGGTGGGTGAGGAGGAAAAAGAGCTAAATCCTCCTCCTCTATGGAAGAAAGTCAACAAATAATACCTAAAACTGAAAAATCAAGAAATAGCAATCAAATTGTGAGCCATTGATTATATACTGTGGATGGACTGTATGTGTGTGAAGATTTCTCAATAAGAATATCTTTAAAGAATTATCCACTTGCGGAAGTTGAATTTTCCCCTTTTCTCACCATTCCCATGGGGACAACCAAAGCAACAGGCTGGGCCCCCAATCTTGAGGGTTGTTCATATGAAACTTAATCCCGCAAAGGATAGGCTAAGCCTACTTAAAATTAGGCCTAAGAGTCACCCCCAAGAGAACCTCTTTTGTTGCTCAGATGTGGCCTCTCTCTCAGCCAACACGACAAGCAAACTCACTGCCCTCCCCTTCTCTACGTGGGACACGACTCCCAGGGGTGTGGACCTTCCTGGCAACGTGGGACAGAAATCCTAGAATGAGCTGAGACTCAGCATCAAGGGATTGAGAAAACCTTCTCAACCGCAAGGGGGAAGAGAGAAAAGAGACAAAATAAAGTGTCAGTGACTAAGAGATACCAAACAGAGTCAAGAGGTTATCCTGGAGGTAATTCTTACATATTAAATAGATATCATCTTTTTAGTTAAGGCATAACAGAGAATCTGGAGGGAACTGCCTGAAAATGTTCCAGCTGTGTTCCAGTAGAAATGTTTCTTGAAGATGATTGTATAATGATATAGCTTTCACAATGTGACTGTGTGATTGTGAAAACCTTGTGTCTGATGCTTCTTTCATCTACCTTATATAAGGACAGATGAGTAAAATATATGGATGAAAAATAAATAAATAATAGGGGGAACAAATGTTAAAATAAATTTAGTAGATTCAAATGCTAGTGATCAACGAAAGAGAGGGGTAAGGGGTATGGTAGGTATCAATTTTTTTCTGTTTTCCTTTTACTTCTTTTTCTGAATTGATGCAAATGTTCTAAGAAATGATCATGATGATGAATATACAACTATGTGATGAAAAAAAGAATGTTCATATTGTATGTTGATTGGTTTTATTAATAAAAATTTTTAAAGAGTGGTAACCTAGCCCAGCCGCTCCAGAACATCAGATAATTCCATCCCTCTACCCCATATTAGTGACAGACCCTTCCAATATGAAAAATTTGGAATTGCCATAGCCCAAACAACGTAAAGAAAGGTGCAGAAAGATCAAAATGATGGTGGAGTTATGCATAGAAGATAGGATTTAACAAATGAATATGAATGCTGAATCACTAAATTGATATCTCTTTTAGTCTCCAGTATTTTAGAGCAGCTAAAAGTAAAAACCTAAAATTGTGAAATTGTAACCCATGTGAAAGTTTGAAATATGTTCTACAACTAATTATGATGCTGTGCTTTGAAATTTATAGCTCTTTTGTATATATGTTATTTTCACAAAAAAAAAGAAGGAAAAAAGTCAATTCTGATCATAAAAAAGTATTTAAGCCCTTTAGCCTCCTATGTTCTGGAGCAGCTAGAAGGAAAAACATGAGAGGATCATATGGTAGCCCATGACAAACTCTGGGACCTGTCCTGTAACCATTTGTAGAAGAGTGCTTTGAAAACTGTTGTGTGATTTCTTTTTTTTTTTTTTTTTTTTTTTGCTTTGTATATATGTTATACTATACAATAAAAAAAGTTTTAAAAAAATCTTTAAAAAAAGAAGTAGCAATCAAAATATGTTATTTAGAAATATGGAGATAATGCCAGTAGTATCAGATAAAAGACTTGAAATCTGTTGCTTCTTGAGGGGAAAATAGTTGAGGAGGGGCTGTTGGTTTTCTTAACAAATTTTATAGGACTATTAACTCTGATGGGTATGCTTAATTTTGATTAAATTATAAAAGTTAAGAAAAATAAGGTAGGTTTATATTTAGTGTCCTTGAAAGGAGTCCTTGTTATAAAAGTTTTAAAACCAAGGTGAGGAATAATAGCACAAACCTATTTTTTAAATTATACAAATGTATATACAGAGAAAATGATCTACAGCAAACTGTACAAAGAGATTACTTACAGAGAGTGGAAAAGCAGGAGTCTCTCATTTTTTGCATTACATATTTCCATTTTATTTGATTTTTTTGGTAACAAGCATGAATCACATACTTTTTAAAAAGCTCATTTGTGAATGTGTGCCCATTGAAATATTTGTTGTTTGGTTGACTGATAACCTTTTCAATAATGCTTTATCTCCCCAAGCATACGGCACGTTTCTCAAGAACAGAAATCACCTTGTAAGTTTTATTGTGTACCTACCACAGTGAGTCCCCTGGGCTGTCTACCCATTAGGCTGGTGCTCAATTGAGGCTGAAATTGCTGTGTTGCATCCTACCTACATCAGGGCTACAAAGAGCCTGCTGTACCACCAACAGCCACCAGATGGCAGGGCTCCATCAGAAGTTGTCCGCCTCGGAATTTCCTCATTGCACTTCAGCCATCCACAGCACTTTATCTAACTGTATTGTTATAAATAGTTCAAGTGTTGGACTATGAGACCAGTTGGAGAGTTCCTCTAGGATAAAAACATCTCCTAGTTCATCTTGGACCAACAAGTACTTAGTCCTGGCTTGAACTCAATAGGTAAATTTTTTTTAATGAATAAATGTATGGGTGCATGTGTATTTCTCTGAAAACTAATAAAGTCCTATACCCATGGTACCGTGGAATCACCAATGCCATCCTGACCAGAAGGGGAAAAAGAAGAATAACAAATAAGGTATCAGTGGATGAGAGAGCTCAAATAGAGTTGAGAGGCTACTCTGGAGGTCACTTTTATAGAATGTTCAGTTAGACATTGCTACCTATCATAACTTGCCAAACCCCAACCAAAACCATTTCAGCCAATCCTAAAGAACACCTAGGGCAATATATAAGATTCTACAAAGGTTCAATGCAGAACCTTTGGGGGGCTCTGGGTTTCCAGAAACCTACAGCCTCCAGATGGGTCCCTGGACCAGATAAGTCCTGAAACCTAGAGGGCCCAGCCTCTCCAGAACATTAGATATTTCCAGCTTATTGGTTCCATTCATATTCTTGACAGCCCCTCCAACATGAAAGAGTTAGAATAGCCATTGCCTAAATACTTCTAAAGAGTAGGAGAAATATCAAAGATGATGGTGGATTATACAGAGAAGGTAGGATTTAACAAATGAATATGATTGCTGAATCATTGTATTGATGTTTCTGTTTGTCTCCAGTATCTTAGAACAGCTAGAAGTAAAAACCTAAAATTGTGGAATTGTAACCCATACCAAACTCTGAAATCTGTTCCACAACTAATTGTCGTGCTGTGCTTTAAAATATTTTTTTGTATATATGTTATTTTTCACCAAAAAAAAGAAAAAATGATGATAAAAAATATTTATTCCTTCTAGCCTTCATTGTTCTGTAGCAGCTAGAAGGAAAAATCTGAGGATGGTATGGCAGAATTTTCCATGACAAATTCTGGGATTTGTCCTATAACTACTTGTTGAAGAGTACTCTGGAAATTACTGCTTTTTTCTTTCTTTGCTTTGTATATATGTTATATTATACAATTTAAGAAGTTTTTTAAAAACCCTACAACCAGCTCCATACTGTTTTCTCCAACGATCAGTCACAGAGTATTAGTTGCCTACTTTGTCTGTGTCCTATCCAGTGTTGGAGATGAGGGTTTTAAGTCAGTGAGGAGAGAAAAATTTAACTAAGGAATTTTTGCCAATTGAAATCACTCTTTGGAAGAGACTTTCTAGCCCCTCTAGAAAAATAGTGAAGATATAGCCTTTGCCATCTGGGAGCCTCAGTCTGATGGAAGAAATAAGCTGTTATCCTTGTGGAAGTCCCGTGTGGTTGGGATTGACAAGATGCAGCCATAGGGAACTTCCTTCAGACATGAAGCCGACCCCGTCCTGGCCTGCAGGCTGGCACACACCCTCCACCCCTTGTACCAGCCCTCTCAGGCCCACGTTTTCAGCAGACCACCACCTGCTTCTGCTTTCCTCCTCTATTCCTCCCCACACCTGGAGCCCTGGATCTGAAAGGGAAAATTGAAGTATTCCCTGTTCCTTCCTTGGGCATATTGTTGAGGAACTTACAACTCATTGACTCTAAACTGGGGGACCAAAGGTTGGAGCAGAGGCTCCAGCAGCTGTGGTATTTTGGACTAGGAATCAAGTGTCCCGAGGGGATGGAAAGAGAAAAGTTTAGGGAGATGAGAGGTTGAAAACCCCTGTGCTCTGCTCAGTGTCACAGCTCACAAGAGTACGCATCAGAGGCTCATTTCCCCACCCCCACCCCCACCCCTTATCTAATTAGCAAAGAAGTGTAAAAAGTCAGAAAATCTTCTCTCTTTCTCTTCTGGCATTCCCAGCCACTCCCACCCGTCTCTGCATCTCACCACCAGCACCACCCCCCACTTTCCCCACAGTCTAAGCAACCCCTGTAGTCTCAGAGCCCTAGAAGCAGCCTGGAAAAGAAATGTGGGGGCACCAGGGCTCTGGGAAGTTTAGTGAGGGCACACCTCTGGAAAGACGATTTGGCCTAGGATGCAAGGTATCAGATGGTCATCAACATCCCGCTTTGCCCAGGACCGTCCTGGTTTTAGCACCGAAAGTCCCGCAGCCCAGCAAGTCCCTCAGTGCCCGGGAAACCAGGACTATGAGATTCAAACTCTCTTGGCCCCAACTCATTGTGTGACCCTGAGTAAGTCCCCTCTTTCTGAGCCTCAGTTGCCTTCTTCTAAAATGGATAGTCTCACTCAAACACTCTATGGTTCTATAATCAGTCTCTCGATTTCCTGAAGCCGGGCACAGTATTGGTGGCTCTGACTTACTTGCTCATTGATTACAGCCTCCAGTGCTTCCCTGGGACTCCTGAAATCTCATCATCCAGGAGCACTGAGAGATGGAAGGTCCATGGGGGTTACCTGGCCCTCCCTCCATTTCTAACTCTGTAAATATCTTTCCAGACATGTGTTCACATATTCCTTTTACTACACTTACCACTTTCTGCCCCACATTAGTTAGACATCTTATCTCTCCTATTTATTGGACTGCCAAGCTTCTTGAGGGTAAATAGAAAGACCTATGTCTCAGCAAGTGTTAAAGCCTTGCACATAACCAGAACAAAGAAATATTTGTTGTTAACTTCCACAGAGAAATTTTTGCACTTTCTCCCCAGTGACCTAGAACTCATAGCAGCTCCTGAGAGCTAAATTTTAGGAATTTTGCAAGCTGATTGTTAAACACAGCCACTATTAAAATTTAAATATATAAACTTACAATTAAATTATATTTAAAATGAATATAATACATATTCAAAAATCCATCACTTCTAATTATTTTGCTATATTTTACTATTATCTATACTTTCAAGGTTATTTACATTGTATCTGTATGGTAGAAGTGCTACTGTACATCTCTTCCCCAGTCTGCAGTAGTTTGAAGTCAGCCAGGGTGGGACTATTTACACCATGGAAATCAGTAAGTGCTACCAACCATGGCTCTGGCCGCCCCAAAGGCAGTGGTTAGACATTTACTAGACACCATTGCTTCAGAGACACAACTACTCTATCTTGTCATGGCCTACTCTGTCTCCACTGTCATCTTCTGCTCTGGCCTTGATTTCCATTTCTGGAAGAGAGAAACCAAGGGTTGGATCATCACTTAAAAATGAATGGGATAATAGAGCTGGAGTTAAGAAAATCAGTGCAAACTATGGTTGCATGATTTATAGACTCCAGTATGAAGTGCCTCTTGCTGCCTCCTCTCTTTCCACGGGACCCTCTGTCTGCAATCACAGACATGGATCGGTCCAGCACAGGGCCCTTATGTAGACGGAGACTCAGAGGACTCTAAAGAAGGCTTTGGTTGTCCCCCAGGTCCATCCTGATGGCCAGCTGAAGGACATAAAAATGAGTAAGATGATTCCTATGCTCACAGCTGGGAAAGTCAAGATTTCCCCATTCTCTGCCTGCAATCACCTATGGGATTAATAAATTCTGTAAACCTTGAAATTAAGGTTACAGCAAATAAGAGAGCTAAGAAGATCTTTAGGGATAATTCAATGGTCAACCTTTTCCCCCTTCCTCATTTTACAGATGAAGCAGCTGCGTCCACATGGCGGTAAGTAGCCTGCCCAAGGTCACACAAAACATCAGTGGCCAGAACCCAGGGCGTCTAATCCCTGGATTAAGGGACTTTCTTTAACAACCAAAATTCTTTTTAGACAAGCTACATGATCTTTAGAGAATCTGAACACGGACAAGCACAAAGTTTGCACACAAATCCTCACTAACACCCCTCTGCTTCCTACGAAGCAGAAGAACCTATTTCGTAGACTGCCATGGAGGAAGGAGACCCAGTCACTCGCACACAGGAAGCGAAACTCCTGACACTCGCTCAAGGGCTGCAGTGAGAGGCCCCCAGGGGGCTCACGGGTTCTGACCCCACAGTGAGTGGCATGGACACCAACCCTGCTGTCTTCAGCGCTCAAAGTTACAACATTAGAATCCTTGATTGGGACAAACGGAAGACATCAGCGAAAAGGCCACTGACGCAAACTCAACGGGCTTTTCCCAAGTGACTCAAATGACTCAGGTCTGAGGCGCCCCTTTGCCCTGCACTGCACAGCATTTAAATGGCTGGGTCTGCCTGGCTGCCGCCACCCTGGCCTTGAGCAGGTAGAGAGGAGAGGCTGCTTTCATCCATGAAAGGCATTTTGCATTTGTGACGTACATACCCATCCTCTTAGAAAAATAGCACAGAAGGAAAAAGCAATCAAAATAGGAGCCCAAATTTCTTATTAGATTCAACAGACCTAAAAATTACTCCATCAAATTGGGATAAACATTTCTAAATGCCTTCAATTTCCGTACTTATCTTGTTCTGGAAGGCTAACGCCCGCTGCCCGGCATCACTCCCAGCTCCTCCTGCGAGTGCACTGCCTGAACAAGGCCTGCAGGCTCCTCGGCCTTCTGGAACCCTGTTGGCGGGGGCACGTCTGGGCTCCCCTTCCCAACCAAACCAGGCCCAAGGTGCTGGGAAGTGATCTAGATACTGCCAGGGTCACAGGATAATGAGTCAGGACTGCGACTTCCCTTTTGACCTATCCCCTGAACTTCTCTAGACTTCCTTCCCCAGCCCTAGGAAAGAGCTTTACCAACTAAGGAGAGCCAGTGCTCCTTATCATGGCCCACAGACATACCTAATTGAGCCTCACCTGAAGTCAATACTAGGGGGCTGCAAGCTCTTTCACTCATTTGTTTATTCATCCAGGCACCTCCGTAAGCACTAAGAAAACAAGGCGATTCTAAAAGATTCCTGCCTAAAGTAGCTGACATCCTAGCATCAAAATGGTGTCAGAAAGAAAGGCATCAGTCTTTTCAAATGCAGCCCGGGGTGGCTCAAAGATCGATTTTCAGATATACAATCAGTTAAACCGGAGATCTAACCCTCAGATAGAAAAGGCTAGACCTACTAGGAAGGAAGGAAATTTACCAGAACTTACTTTAATAGAACATGTAGAAGGAACTGTTGCAGAGTTAGCCCCCGAGGTTTTTCTGATCCGTAGTCCCCTTTGCCCATGAGTTTACAGTCACTGAGAGCGGGCAGGGATGGTGCATCACTTGTCTAGATAAAGTGAGTACTAGGGGATCCCAAAGATAGTTCCTCTGTAATAATTTCTTGGGGGACGAAGGCAGCAAGGAGTAGGGTCTCACTGACAGATGAGGACACTGCGGCTCAGAGGTATGAGTGGCCTGCATACAGATTTAGGGATCTAGCCTGCTCTGGATTGCCCAGAGCAGAAACAGACCCTCAAGCAGGAAGAGACAAAGTCTGACTTTTGGAGGAAATAAACCTTGGGGTAGGAGAAAGGCTTTCAGCCCCTCAGTTTCTGGGTCAAGAAGGTCTGGCTGGGCTGGGCTGGGCTGGCTAGGGTGGGTGGGGCTTCCCTGGCAGGCTTTGGGCTGAGTCCCTCCTACCTGGGCCCCCATTGGGTCAGTGGCTTCTGCCACCCTGCCAGTGAGGGACAAATCGGAACAGCTGTTGATTTTTCTCCCTTGGCCATTCAGAATCCCTTGGCCACATAAATACTGAGAAAGCCCCTGCTGTCCCCTCATTTCTTCTCTGGACTTGGCCCTGGGCTGTCTCTAGGGGTGGTCAGGGCCATGGGGGACCTGTTTATATTCGGGCTGGCCATGTGCATATGCTATAGCACCTTCAGTGCCTCTGCCTGGTAAGTCCTTGCTCCCAACCCTCACCACCCCCACCCCAAGGGAGCCCCCATTGTCTCAACCCTGCCCACCGTCTCATTTTTTTCTCTTTTTGCTAGGTCAGTGAACAATTTCCTGATGACAGGTCCCAAGGTAGGATGGTCTCTGGCCCCTGTGTTAACCCATATAGGTTCCTAAGGGACATTTTAGGGAAAGGAAAAGAGGGCAGTGCCAGGCCCCCTCCCCAGAGGCAGTGCCAGGCCCCCTCCCCAGAGGAACCCATGCTTATTCCTAATTGGAGAGCTAGACCACTTGACCCCTGCCTGCTCCCCCACCCCAGATGACCTGAGCTGAGCTGGGGGAGTGGGTGCTCACAGTCTTTTTCTCTTTTTCAGGCCTATCTGACCTACACTACCAGTGTAGCCCTGGGCGCCCAGAGTGGCATCGAGGAGTGTAAGTTCCAGTTTGCTTGGGAACGCTGGAACTGCCCTGAAAATGCTCTCCAGCTCTCTACCCACAACAGACTGAGAGGTGGTAAGTGTCTGTCTAAGAGGATATGTGTGCTCAGAGGTGGGCTTGTAACACATGTGTATAAATATAAGTATATATGTATATATGTGTGTGTGTGTGCACATGCCTCTAAGTGCAGTATAGGTATGTACACAGTACATGTGCTTAGTAAATGAAAAAATTACCAGTGATCCGCTGACCTGCCACTTCCTTGCTATGTGACCTGAGTGAGTTATTTCCCCTCTCTCAATTCCAGTTTTGTCATTTGATCATGAAGTCTAGCTCTGTCCAAGGGTATCATAAAGTTTGGATAAAGTAAATACAAAGGTATCTCTATACAAATGTAAGATATTACCATATTTTATGAATGCATGCCTGTATTTATATATACTTACCTTGCACTGATTTTCATGAAATAAAAATGGAGAAAGGGCCGTGTTAGCAGGACCTGAGAGAGTCTCCCATCTGCCCAGCTGTCAGAATCCCCCAAAAAGAAAAACTGAGCGATCACACTGAGCTGTGCCTGTGGGATGTGTGTGTGTGTGTGTGTGTGTGTGTGTGTACATGTGTACCCATGCAGCTGTTTGTACCTATAAGCAGTAGTTTTCATAAAAATTGTCTATGTAGAAACAATAGTTTCTAGAGAAGAGTTGGAAGCAGGGAGTAGAGGGGCTGGAGCAGAAAGAAGTATCATGCTGTGGGACATACAGACACAGTATAGAATAGGGAGCATGTAGAAATGAAATGTGACAATGTTCCTAAAGAGTTCAGTAAGGTTCAAGAGCTCAGTAGGTGGTAGACCTCATCATTATTATCGCGTGGCTCCAGCTTCATGGCCAGAGTGACAAAAAGAACGAAAATTATCAGCAGTGGCCAGTGGACAGAGCTCTTGGCTGGACTACTGGGGAGCAGAGTCCCAGTCCCAATACCACAACTAGTGAGGAACGTGATCTTGGCTGCTTCACTCTTTCTCTCTGGGTCATAACTTCCCCCTTTGTAGCCTGGGGATACTCATTCCTGCCTGGATAAAGTAAGGACACTGGGGAGACAGACATTGTTTTCTTCATAGAAGAACATTCTCTTAAACCTAAAGGGGGCAGGAGGTAGAGGAGAGAAACAGCATTGTTTTTCCAAAGCCTATGCATTGGGTCATCCAGGTCCAAGTTTCCAGTCCCCTTTTTCTCTCCGAAGCCACCAGGGAGACTTCCTTCATTCATGCTATCAGCTCTGCTGGAGTCATGTACACCATCACCAAGAATTGTAGCATGGGAGATTTTGAAAACTGTGGTTGTGATGAATCAAAAAATGGAAAAACAGGTGTGTTGGGATCTCTGATGGGGCTGGGAGGAGGTGAGGGGCTGCAGAGCTCAGCGCAGACCAGAGTCATCCAGCGAAGGCTGAGAAATACAGCTCCTCAAACCCTAGACCCCAGAAGCTCCTTGTTTTGTGGAAGCTCAAGGACCTGGACTCCTCTGAGAGTTGAGCCTAGGTCCATGAGTCCAGGGTCTAGCAAGTGAACCCCAAGCTCCAAAACTAATGAGGACTCTAGGATTGAGGAGGCTAAAGAGAGTAGGAAGCCAATCCTGGTGTTTCAAGCTTGGAATGGTTGTCTGTAATCCATAACTAGTTGTGGGCCAGCTAAGAGACTCAGACAGATTTATCACTAAATGAGGAAGAAGGTGACTCTATAACAAAATTATTGTAGAGTAACAGAACAGAATCCCAGAATGTCTGAGCTGCTCTGAACCTTTGAGATCATCTAGTCCAACCCCAGCATCCCTACCTTTACTGTAGGGGAGAAACTAAAGGCTAGAGCTGGGAAATGCCTGAAAGGTGGGCAGTTGACTATGGGCCTCCATATCTCTGTCTCACCTTCAGCCATGGCTTTACAAACTCGTAGGGTTCCTGGGGTTGGTTTGGCTCAGTCAGCCAAAATGACCATGACTCTTTCTCTGGGACTGAGCAGGTTGCATATACAGAGCTTATTCTTTCCTTATTGTGTAGGAGGCCACGGCTGGATCTGGGGAGGCTGCAGCGACAATGTGGAATTTGGGGAAAGGATCTCCAAACTCTTTGTGGACAGTCTGGAGAAGGGGAAAGATGCCAGAGCCCTGATGAATCTTCACAACAACAGGGCAGGCAGGCTGGTGGGTATCGGAGCTGGCCAGTGAGCCATCAGGATTAGCATGGGTATCAGTCTCACATTTACACAGGCCTTCTCCACTTACCAGGAGCTCTCTCATACCACATGTTTCGCCCTTACACCACCCAGCAGGACCAGGGTTACCCCCATTCTCTGGGAAATGAAGCCAGTTAGGTCTGAAGCCAAGTGGCTTTTCCCCAGCAACACAACTGCAAAGCATCAGAACCGAGCAGTGAGTGCAGACCTTTGTGCTCCCTCGTCACTAAACCCTTTGCTCTGGCCCTCCACAGGCTGGCCTGTGAGAACACAGACCAATGCAGAATCAAGGCCTTCATTCCTTCCATGACTTAGAGTTTTAATTACTTCAACTGCATCTCTGAGAAATTAACTGGAGTTTATTGTGCAGTCTTATGTTGTAAGATCTGCCTAGACTAACAGGGGTTGGAACTGATCTGGGCTCCTTTGGAGGGTCTATTCTTTCCCCAGGGTTACAAACCATCTTCAGGCTTTTGTTGGGGTAGCAGTTTCCAGGGCATTCTGAACTCAAATTGGGAAAAACGCTACATTCAGAGCCAAAATCATAGAAATTTTCCTGTGACCTGGATGTCCTGGTTGGAAGGGTAGGGGGAAGAGGTATTCAAGGCAGTTACAACCACTGGTTGCCTTGGGATTGGGGTTTCAGATCTGAGGAGCTTCCTTCCTTCTGGGAGAGGGCTTAGAGGACAAATCCAAACCACCACAAATACCCCAGCCCCCAGCTTTAAGACAAAAACAGCAACAATGATCATATTTTCCTTTATCATCTACAAAGCACTTTCTTGATCATTATTTTATATGACTATTATTTTCATTGGCCATATAGAGAAAAAACCCATGTGTGATGGAGTGGGGCCTAGAACTTAGGTCTCCCAACCCCAGCCACCTCTCAGCCTTGCCTGGCTTCATCAGAATCACCCAGGAGAGCTCTAAAGTTACCAGTACCAAGGCCCTTAACCCCCTGCACATCTAGTCGGGGATATCAGAGGCAGGGCCTGGGAATGAATATTTTTCATGAGCTTGCCTGATGATTCTTATGCTCCTCTGAAGCTAATAAGCACAACTCTAAAATATTCCATTTAATTGCCAGCCCGTTCTCTCTCTCTCCCTGAAGGCAGTGAGATCCACCATGAAGAGGACCTGCAAATGTCACGGCATCTCGGGGAGCTGCAGCATTCAGACGTGCTGGCTGCAGCTGGCTGACTTCCGGGAAATGGGCGACTACCTAAAGGCCAAGTATGACCAGGCGCTGAAAATTGAGATGGATAAGCAGCAGCTAAGGTCTGGTAACAGCGCTGAGGGCCACTGGGCGCCCACCGATGCCTTCCTTCCCAGCGCAGAGGCTGAGCTGATCTTCCTGGAGGAGTCACCAGACTACTGTACCCGCAATTCCAGCCTGGGCGTCCACGGCACAGAGGGTCGTGAGTGCCTGCAGAGCAGTCACACCCCTTCCAGGTGGGAGCGACACAGCTGCGGGCGCCTGTGCACTGAGTGTGGCCTGCAGGTAGAAGAGAGGAGGACGGAGGCCATCAGCAGCTGTAACTGCAAGTTCCAGTGGTGCTGCACAGTCAAGTGTGACAAGTGTCGGCACGCGGTGAACAGGTACCACTGCACGCGCCTCCGGGGCAAGGGCAGCGCCCGGTAGCACCCACGTCAACTCACTTGCTCAGTTGCATGAAGATGGAGAAAGTAGATCAGAAAACAGTGAGAAAATCACAGGGTTGGCCTACAGTCTTCATGATCTCTGATGTAAATGGGGAAATGGAGGCCCAAGATTATACAACACACAAAAAAGAAAAGAGCCAAAATCAGAACAAAGGGGAATGAACTCCGACCCAAACCTACAGCTCCCCACTCTTCTCGCATGCAGCCCTTCCTCCAACCATTCCTCTTGAGTCCCTGAGGGAAAATTATCTTGTCCACGCTCCTTTAAAGAATAAGCCTCCTATGGAACCTGGTTGCCCACTGAAACTGAATTTAAACCTTGGATTCAAACTGAATTAAGACTTTTAATTAAAAAGATTCCCCCCAGATAACACCAAACAGATATTCACAGAAGAATTTAGAATTCTTTTGGATGCACGTGACCCAGGGCTGCCCGACCCATATCAGCCTGTACACATGTGGTCAGAACTTTAGATACTAAATCCTTCTTGGTTGGCCTGGAAAGGAACCTACAGGATTCCTCTTCCCACCACAAATCTGAGAGTCATAAGGCCTGAGAAACAGAGCAAAGTTTCAGTAAGATTACACAACAGGGCAAAGAAAATCTTAAAAGTCTCCTCCACAAATTGCAGTGGGAAAGATTTAGCCCTCAAATAAATAACCTCAATGTGTCCCACCTGCCAAGAACAAAAATTCTAATAAAAATATAAGAGGCAAGCAAGGAGAGAAAGCCAGCTCTTTCATATCAACTAGTGAGTTTTATATTCCTGTGTTTCTGTGTTTTTATGTCTGACTCATGATTGAAAAATTTTTAATTGAAGCTATGAGCTATTTGTGTCTGTCAGTATGTTTGATGTGTATTTTCCTACCTCCAAATGGTAATACCAAATTAACATAAAAATCCTTAAAAGAGCTCTATTCACATTACTTAAAGATAAATAAGTGCTTATATGTAAATTAATACTAATAAAGTCCCAGAAATTAAGAAAACTGAATATTCTAATACTTCCAATGTAAAAAGAGTATTTGTAGAACTAAATCCAAATGTTTTAAAAATTCAAGTGCACAATAAACCTTTGGTAAACAGGGCTAAGTTTAAATACTGTTAGTTAAATAAAAACAGCTATGTCTTCTGAGGTGTCAATGTTAAGTACAATACAAACGTACAATTCTAGTCTACTTGAGTATGTTCTTCGTAAATTTATATAGATTTATTAACCAAGTAAACTAGCAACTAGCGTAATAACTACTAGATGTTTAAAATGATGAACAATGTAAATCTGTGTTTAAATTATTATCCTGACAAACTTTATTTCAAGGGTTATTGTGTTTTATAGGATGACAGTTTCCAAGAACTTTTTGGGAACTTAAATATGTAAGGTATATAACAGGAAGTGTTTTTGTTAAGGACAAAGAGTAGTTTTGTCCTATCATAAGTTGACTGGGTATTACAGACTGAGAAACAGGAAAGCGTAGGATAAAACCTAAATGGATATAAGGAATTGTAGAATGTTTGTGGAAATAAATTTTATTTGTCCTGATCAACACTGACTAAGATTTAATAGGCCTATTTCTAAGATTTTTTGAAGCGCTTTCCTACCAACCAGTATATTAATACAAAACTGGAATTTGTTTTATTCTCTATTAAAATGATGAAATTTTCGTGGAATATTGACCTGCTCTTAGTGAGAGGTTATAAAAGTTTTTTCATAACCATCTGAGTAATCTGCCTAAAAGGTAAAGATGCTATGTCATATCAGAATAATATCCTCATTGATATTTATAGACCTTATCATTCTTTATTGTTTAAGAGAACAAGTTTTCTCACTTTTAAAATAATTGTTTGATTCCTATTTTTTATAATCATGTTACTTCCTATATTTACTTTTAAAATCTTTCATTGTCACTTTGGTTAAGGAGGTAAACAACTATTGTTTATCAGTAACCCATGAACCTATATAGCCAAATGTTCAAACCTCCTGACAACTTTTAACATCTTACCCCCTCAAAATCAAACCCTAAAAGATATCTTTTTTATTTCAAACTGTCTTTAGGATTTTCCAGAGGGCCATTAAAAAGTGCAACAAATTTGTTCTTTTACCTTATAAAAAGAGAGGTGCTAAAAATAGTTCAGTTCATTTGATATGTTATGAGTTGCATGGGAAGTGTTGTTAAATTAAAGGAGATTTTCTAACCTGCTGTTAAATTTTTATATTGTTACTCATATAAATATTTAGAGATTATATATATTTCTAGAGATTTGACAGTATTCTCACCGTCCATGATGTGTCCTGATATTTATCTGCATAATATTTGGCAACAGTAGAGTGTTATTGATCATAATTTTAGATATTCTTAAAGAAAATATTGCACACCATAAAACCGAGCAAATTTCCTTGTCAGTACATTGTTTTACTCTGATGCTTCTCTGAAAATGCTTGCATTTAGCTACAGGTCAAAGCTTCATCTTCAGCAAAAATAAAAAGTGGGGGTGGTTGGGGATTTTAAACAAAACAAGGTAAGTATATAGATCATGTTCCACCTGTCAATTAACATAACCCTGGAAAAAGTACAAAGAAGGGGCAGGGTCAAATACTTCAGCCAACAGGGCCCTTTTGGACATCTTCAAATGGGCTTTTTATACAGCTTCCCCCTTCATATGAATATATCCTTGTTATCATATGTCTAATTTTCTGGGCATATAGAGGCTTTTCTTTGTCATAAAACTACTGCCCTCACAGGAGCTAAAAGAAACTATTAGACTTTTTTTTCTCCACCTGGGGAATTCCTGCTATTCTTTCAAAAAAGAGAGGCTCCCAATTTACTGGAACTGTAATCAAGGAATTTTACAAGGTCTTAGCTACCAACCAAAAGCTTCTCTGTCCCTACCTTCTTCATTTGTCAGGAAAGGTAGAAAAACAAATGTTCAGAACTCAAGAATTGTAAGATAATGAATCTGTGTTGTTTTAAGCCATGAGGTTTGTGGTAATTTTTTACAGCAGTGATAGAAAACAAATACAAAGTAGTAATGCAAATAGTAGCTTAAATTTTACAATTCAATGTAATATGATCAGTGTAAACAATAAACAGAACTACAGTTTTGTTTTGTTTTTTTAAAAAGCACAAATGGTATTTAAAACTTAAATTAGCTAAAATATTTTAATCTCTCTCTCTACTTTGGCCTAGGGTTCTTCCTTTAGATTTGACGGTCATAAGATCTAGCCTGTTACAAAAACACTGGCTAACCTCCTATGAAATTATAATGGGGAGAACCATGAAGCTTATTTCCTCTAGTTCACCAGACTCCAACTTAAAACAATATGAAATTGTTAATTATTGTAAGGGATTAATTGCATTTACCCAGTTCCACCTGTCACAGCTCTAGGCTGCCTTTCCCAAGATCCCTCTATAGTGAACTCTACATGACCTTCAACCCAGAGACTTGATACTCTAGAAGAGATATCAACAAAAGACTACTTTAGAATCTAGGTGGAAAGGACCTACCTAATCAAGTCTTATTGACCACCACTACAGCAGAAAAATTACAGGGAACTGACCCCTAATGGCATTTGATGTAGGCAGCTTCTACCCAAGATATTAGAGCAGGTAGATGATGCCTAAGAGCACAGCTCAAGATACACCTGAATTTCCTTATCTTACTCCCTGTCTCTGCCTTTTTATCATCTGCCTAAATAGTCCCTTATTTATACTGTACTCCTTAAAAGGCCCAGTTTCCCAATAATACACCATCTTCACCATGATTTTCTTTTATTTCCTTTTTACCCTATTTTTGCCCCGGGTACTCCTATCTTGAACACAATTCCTTTGTCCTTCTAGCACACCATACAGCAAATGAAACCAATGAGAGTAACTGTTGGGTCTGTGCACATCCGCCACTTAGTCCCAAAACTGGAATTCCTCTAAGTCATCCTCCTTTCACTTGTAGACTTGGCTCTGACAAAAAACATCAGATATACCCAATCTAATCAGACAGATCTCCTTTTAGGAATGACTCCAGACTGCTAAGACGGATCAGGATGTGGCCTTTCTAACCTAAGGAATGTGGTAGTTTCACTAGAAGCCAGAGAGATAAAAATCATCACCCTGTAGAACGTGGTAAATATTCAGCTTCTATGTAGCAAGACACCTTTTACTTTCATGAGCCAGGAGCACACTGTAGAGGCCCGAGCCATTTAGAGATACCAATTTTCTCAGCCATCCCTAGATTTTAATAATATAAGAACTCATACCATTCAAAGCACAAATTTCTGGTGGGCTGAAGGGTCTGGTAAAGGAAATTTTTGGTTAAATGGGATTAAGATATCAGGTAACAATAAAGAAATTGTTGATTGAGAATCATTGATGGTTATGATTCTCCTTTCGGAGTTTATACCCAATTATATCTCACTCCTTAAAGGCAAGACATACCCTTATTAAGCCCTTCAAGGACATTATTTTCTATGTGAACACAAGACATACAAAGTACTACCCATAAATTGTATCAATTTCTGTTATATAGCTTATGCTGTTTCCCAAATGGCTATTTATGATATGCTTCCAAAGGGAGAATTATAAATAGGAAGGCTTGTGGTGGTTTGAAACTGTTTGTGCCCCAGAAATGCATGTTCTTAAAGTTAATCCATTCCTGTGGGTTTGGATCCATTGTAAGTAGGATCCTTTGATGGAGTACTTCAGCTCAAGTGCGACCCACTTCATTCAAGGTGGGTCTTAGTTTTCTTACTGGAGTCCTTTATAAGAGAATGAATTACAAAGAGAGAAAGCCAAGGAAGCAAGCTGAAAGCAAGGAAACCCAAAAGAGATGGGAGAGGCAAGCAGATGCTGCCATGTGACAGAGAAGTCCAGGATCACCAGTAGCCAATCTTCAGGAAGAAAGCACCGCTTTGATGATGCCTGGATTTGGACATGTTTCTCAGCCTCAAAGCTATAAACCTGTAAGCTAAGAAATTTCCATGTTAAAGCCCCACATTTCATGGTATCTGCTTTCAGCAGCATAGCAAATTAAAACAGGACTCTTATGACCTCTTGTCATACTATAAAGACTTGTGAAGAAACTATTGCCAGACTAGACACAGCTCTAGCTCACTCATGGAGAAACCTATAACCCAGGCTAAACTCAACGATGTTCTGTTCTTATATTGTTCCCCTTGGAGTTGGGACTATCTCTTACATTGGTATTGGAAAGGGTAGCTTTTGAACTAGAGAAACCTATCCCCTGCCTAGGGCAGGCCATCAGCTCACTAGCTGATGAAGTATTGGAACATTGAAAAATGACCCTACAAAACTGATTAGCATTAGACTATATTCTGTTTTCCCAAGGAAGAGTTGAGCACTAGTGGGCACATATACTCTGTATTTGTAAATGACAGTCAAGAGGAAGTTTACCAAAAAGCAGTGGTAGCAGAAGCCCTTGCTAGAGAAGCAACCAAATCAGCTTACACACCTTCCAAATCGGATTGGTCTGAGTTTCTTTCTGGTGGGCTTCTAATGTCATGGGGACCTTGGCTCAGAGATGTTGTATTAGTTAGGGTTCTCTAGAGAAACAGAATCAACAGGGAACACTTGCAAATATAAAATTTATAAAAGTATCTCACGTGACCGCAAGAACGCAGAGTCCAAAATCCACAGGGCAGGCTGCGAAGCCGACGACTCCGATGGAGGGTCTGGATGAACTCCACAGGAGAGGCTTACCAGCCGAAGCAGGAATGGGGCCTG